>ML781489.1:704948-735748 GCA_009831015.1 Picea engelmannii
TTATATTAAGAGGGAATTGGGGTGATTATTACCTATTGGGACATTTTCATGGGTAATTGGTACAACTTAAGCAAAGTGTGAATAAAATTGGGTGAGATGGGATCAATAGGTTAGAGTGCACAAAAACCAAAGAAGATGTTGCTTGCTCACACATATGTTATAATTGATGGTAATTTCAGTTGGCCCATCTCAAATGATAAAGTAACATGTCCACAATATTTTAACACATTCATGTTACTTGTAAACATTTAATGACAATGTGTTGATACCTCGAGTATGAATTGACATTAAATTCCCTTCTAGATGAAATTCTTCGATTACCCATGTGATTGTTAGATGATTCACCTCCAATTAAATATAATTTAATAGCCTTAACTCTTTCATGGGAAATAGAATCCAAGAAACTTCAACTAATCCTATCCCTAATCAAGTTATCAAAAATTATTGTCATTAAGAAATATACAATTTAGATTAGTTTGTAGGTTCCTTTTGTTAAGACATGTTCTCATGGTTCAATCTCATTCTATTTTAGCAAGGTTGTGTTTGTAGAATATACATGTACCAAAGAGATGTTTCCATGTAGTTTAGATTGTTGAAGAGCATCCACATACTTAAGACGAATTGATTGAAAATGGTTTTCAAATTTTGGGGTTACTTTAAATATCACCCACATTTAACATATGATGTTTAATGTAGTAAATCTTAAAAAACCACATCAAAGAAAAAAAATCAAAACATGGGGAAAGTCTTGAAGTTTAGTGTTATTATTTTAGTTAATCCTATGTTGATTTCATTGAGGAAAGTTTAGCATTCTAGCTCCACGTGAGAAGCCAATACACTAAAAAATAAACATGTAATGAAAAATAAAAGAAGATGCGATCCAACTTAACCTAGACATAGCTTAAGGATCAAGTAGTTTAATGTAGTTCTATTTTTTATAGTATCAATCGGTAGATCCAGGATTAATATTGTTCATTGTTAGTGTACTCTCGTTAAGGTGTTGATTAACACTTTCTTTTTGGGTGTGCATTTGTTGACAATGATAATTTCAACACACAGTTTTCATTTTTTATTTTTTTATAGTATCAATTGGTAGATCCATGATTAAGATTGTTCATTGTTAGTGCATTCTCATTACGGTGGTGATTAACACTTTCCTTTATTGGTGTGCAGTTGCTCACGTTGATAATTTCAGTGGTGGATTTGGTGGTGGAATTGGCAAGGGTAAAGGAATTGGAAAAGGAGGTGTGATTGGAAAAGGTGGAGGAATCGATGGAGTTATTGGAAAAGGAGGTGGATTTGGAGGCATGATTGGAAAAGTTGGAGGAATCAATGGAGGTATTGGCAAAGGTGGAGGAATTAGTGGAGTGTTGGAAAAGGAGGTCAATTTAAAGGTAGGATTGGCAAAGGTGGTGGATTTCGAGGGGGTAGCAAAGGTGGAAGGGGAAGAATTGGGAAAGGTGGTGGATTTGGAGAAGGTAACAATGGAGGGATCTGTGGCGGAATTGGAAAGGGTGGAGGATTTGGAGGAGGTCACAATGGAGGGATTGGTGGCAGAATTGGAAAGGATGGAGGATTTGGAGGGGGCCACGATGGAGGGCTTAGATATGTCACGAAGGAGGAGTCGGGCCCTACACCACTCTATGGGAGAGAAATTTCTCAACTATGACACACTCGCAATGGAGGGCATGATGGGGGAAGAGTAGGAGGAGGAGTTGAGGGAGGATTTATGTGTTCGACAAGGACGAAGACCATTTTATCTACGTTGAGGAGTTGAAGAGTGTCTTGAGACCAAACATAATTCACACTTAAATCCTCACAAGGGCAGCAGCAGCAACAAATGTCTTGAATACATTGATATTTCAACACCTGTGAAGTTCGATCTTGGGACCCCCTCCACCACACTGAAGTGTCTGAGTGTGGGAGATTTTTTCTTTCTATGCAAGAGGCTTCGAGTTCAGATTTTGTGGTTATATATTGATATCCCAAATCTTGTGAGGTTCAATATTGATACTTCTCAATGTTTAAGCTTCTTCCTTTTTGTGCAAGAGGTTTAGAGTTTGATTTCTTTTTCTTTTCCATCAATGGAGGTGGGGGCATTGTTGAGAGGACTATTCCTTTATATGTTTTTTTCATCTATTTTTTCCCTATTAAAACATGCCACATATCATAATATTCGTTTTGTAGACCTACCACCTATTGCATTGTTTTTCTTTTTAACTTTGTTTGTTGGCTTGTGGGTGACGAGTTGCAGGGCCTAAGGATCCTAGCTTTAGTTTGACTTGATAATTCTTCTAATGTTATTTTTATTCTCACTCTTCCTTTTTCTCATGACATTATCTACCAAGAGCATCGCTCTAACTAGAGATATTGTACATGTTTCAATATGTCTAGTGAAAATGGATGAAAGATGGGTGGAATGAAATCTATTACATCATTGATGAGAGAAAGAAGAAGATGGATAATCGTCCATTCATGGAGATCCTGAAAAGGATGTGATACTAATCTTTGTATACATGTTGGGAGTCTCCACTTCTTCTTGAGGCACGGTTAAGTTATATGAGGAAGGTCCTTTCAATGTAAATTCATTTTAAACTTGTTTTCATATTATCTAAACTACAATAATATTGATTCATAAACCTTATGAGAATAAAGAAAGGTGGGGTCATTAATATAGTACATCTGACCAAATGTCAGAATCTAGGAAAGTTAGAACATATCTAATCATCATTTATCTTTGACCCATCATTGTACCACCTCACCATGTCATTTGTAGCCATGTCTCATTAGTATTCACAAGCCATCACACTACCTAGAGTGTTTCACCATGGAAGAAGTAGACCGGGGCTTCATCATTAAGCCATGTCAACGGAGATTGTTTTTTGGAAATTTTTTTTTATCTCTTTTCAATGCATATACTATGATTCGATTGTTATTGTTTTTTAATCTTAAGAGAAGTTAGGTAACTACAAAGGGAAGACAACATCCATGGAATATATGGAATTTAAAAAGGGCACAAAAAATTCCCACTATAGTTTAAAAAAATAAATAAAAAAAATTGCAACATATTCACTTTGCATTAAGCACCCAAAATGAACAATAGTAGCCATGGAGTGAGTTATGCTTAGGATTATTGTGATGATTTGAACCATAAGTAAACTTCCCTTGGCTACAACAATCCTTTTACCTTCTACAACTTGGTTATGACACTATAGATTGGTGCCCACCATTGCATGTATTGTAAACCCTAGAAAAGCAGCTTAGAAATCAGTTTATATAGCCAAGGAAACCAACTTTTCATTTTTTTGTGAGAGTAGAACCAAATACAACCATAGCAAGAGAGCCATAAACCATGTTTTCATTTCCATATTTCTCAAATCCAACCATGATAGCGTTGTGATTGAATCCTTCAATGGACCCAAAAAACCTATATCCGATTCAAGAATAGAAAAAGTAACATTGCAACTTAATAAAAGTTAGGGAGAAGCATAAAAAATATGACCAAGCAAAATATAGTTAGTTTCTCACCATCCATTCTTGTTTTATAATCAAATTCACATTGTTTGAACAATGTAGAACTAAACTTTGTTAGAAACCATGTATGATACAAAGTTCATCTGAGAACAACAATAAACCATTCATTTTATTTAAGTCAATATAAGTGTAAATGCAAAACCTCTTGAGCTCTTGTTTGTAATTACTAATAAGGATAGAATTATCCATTGGAAAATATGAAAAATAGGAAAAAATAAGAAACCTTTCTCTAAATATAGAGAGGTATAAAAACAATAATGCACCAATGTTACGAAGAAACACTTTGGGCAATTCATGTTGCTAATAGATAATATAAAAGAAAGATAACCAAGTAGACTAATTGATACTTGGAAAAAAACACTAGTTGATCACTACCAAAAAACATTATTTTTCATCCCATAAAGAAATCTGTCAATATCAAGCTAGCTATGGCCAAAATTGCAGCATACATAATTTTTATTCTAATCAGGAATTAAGGATGATATATGATATTTCATATCACCTTGAAGTTTGAACCATTCATGGCCAACGTCAACACTTAAAAGACATATAAATGGAAGTTTTAATTGTTCAGCATGGCTTTTCTCCTTACCCATAACATATTTTGTCCAATGTCCCAAAGTAAGACCTATTGATCATTTATCTCCTTTGAGGCTGAACCTTGTGGTGATATGCAAATTACATTTTTGCAAAATTTAGGCTTAAGCTTGTAGATTGAAAATTTAGCACTATAAGTTCTTGTACCCTTGAAAAATGTTAGAAATGCACTTCTACAAAACTTTCATGTCAAAAAAAAAGCACTATGATGTTAAAAAATTATATAGACATGTTTTGACATCGATACTTTTTTTCCTTGCTAGAAAATTTTGTGTTTTGCATTGAGAAGATTTCAAGACAAGACAAGATATGGTTTTTATACTATCTACCAAAAACCAATATCTTTAAATTTCAAACTGTACATCCTCCTCCTCGTTAAAAGTTGTCACCCACCATAGAAAATAAATTTCCCGAAGCTTTACAAAATAAACTGATAATAAAGACAATTTCCTTCCATTCTTGTAAATTAGCCTTTGACATGATTAAAACATCATTCACAAACAGTAAATGAAGGATTTTCATCAATCTAGATACTTTTATACCAGTTAGAGTACCTTTATTAAAGTTGTTTTTCAATAAAATATTGGGGCCTTCCATAACCAAGATAAAGAGCAATGGAGATAATGGACAGCCTTGTCGCAATCCCCTGTTGCTCCTGAAAAACTCGGATGCCTCGCCATTGAGTAAAAAAGAAAAGGATGATGATGTTACGCAGCCCATGATCCAATTTGTCATCTGGATCCCAAATCCCATTTTTATTAAAGTCAATCTTAAATGTTCCCAGTCAATGCATTCATATGCCTTCCTTAAGTCCAATTTTAAAATAAGAGATTTTAACTTTTTCTTCTTTATGTTGTGTATGTTCTCATGTGCAGTGTCAATTGCATCTTGAATCCACCTACCCTATAAAAAACCCAACTGTTCAACAGAGAGGGACCTTGACAAAATCGGTTTTATCCGATTAGCAATGATATTTGAAATAATTTTGTAACACAAATTGCATAATGATATTGGGCAAAAATCTTCAAAGGTAGTTGGATTAATTGTCTTCGGTATCAGGGTGAGGAATATCGAATTTATACTTCCCGAAATAGACCCCAACCTTCTTGATTCCTCCACCATCGCAAGGAGGTCTTCCCCAACTAAATCAAAAAAGAAGGTAAAAAACTCAGTCATCTAGCCATCCGGCCTTGGACTCTTATCCTTTTTGAAGTGAAATAGAATGTTCTTTAATTCCTCCATTGTAACAAGGTTATACAATACACAAGATTCCTCAGCACTTAGCATTTGGGGAAATTGCTCAATAATATTGAATTGATCAGTAGTATTCGGGACAATCAGGGCCTTGTAGAAATTTTGGAAATAATGAACCGCTTCCTACTTTAGTGATTCCTGGTCATTAATTTTTACACCATTTCCATCAATGATCTCCCACACATGCTTTCGGATCCTACTATGACTAGCACAGTTGTGGAAAAATTTAGTATTATTTTCCTCGCTCTCCAACTAAGTAGCCCTGCTACGAAGTCTCCATTGTTCTTCAATCCCTCTTAAAATCGAATTTCTTTCTAGTTCTAGCTGCCGAAGAAGTTTACCTTCTTCAAGATTTGTAGGATCTCTGACTATTCTCATAATCGCTTCCTTTATATCAGATTCTAAAATCAACAATTTTTCTTTGTTCCTGGACATCTTTTCTTTAAACCATAATTTCATTTGAGACTTTAGGACTTTTAATTTCCAAACCAATTTATTTTGTCTACCACCCTTCGATAAGAAGACAAGGTCCTGCCAAATCTTTTGAACTAGAGCCACATAATCTACATATTTTAGCCAATGGGAGTTTAGTTTGAAAGGATAGGCCTTGTAATAGGGAGGAATCTCCAGCTGTAAAAGAACCAGAGCATGATCAGAGATATAAGGAAACTCAACCCAAGACCTATACAGGCCAACAACCGTTAATAAATCTTATGATACAAGACATCTGTCCAATCTCCTGGCAATAGCATCATTTCCATAATGTTTTCAAATGTTGGTGAACAATAACGTTTAATCAAATCAAATTATTATAAATAAAGAAAAATGTTTTGACTTTATATTGTAGCATTGGCTAAACGTTCTACCTTTTGGGCTTTTTGGCCAGAATACGACAATGTAAATCTGGACAAAATCGTTATTTTTTATTGTTTAAATTGCATTTTTGAATGCATAAATGGATTCAGCGTGCTAAAAAACCCTTGGGGCACTTGGATTATACAAACTTAGTCACTCAAATCTACAGATCCAACCATTCCTCACCAAATTTCTGACAAAATGAAACAGGAAAGATCATCGTAAAACTACCAAAAGATAGAACGTTTAGACTACTCTTATGGTAATAGTTATTAATTCAAACTCTTTTGACTTTCTATTAATTTTCACTGTTTCATTAAATTTTTATAATGATTGGTAATATTTCGTATTAAATATAACTTTTAAAAAAATAAACATTTTCAACCAAACGAACACGGGAATGCTAAAAAAAAAACCAATCTTGCTTTTTTTTTTCTTTGTTTGTTCTTTCGTTGACCAACACGTGAAGGGGGACCCTCCACTCAACACAATTCTCAACTTATGAGACCCTTCAATGATACGGGGAGGCATAGAATCCAGACTGGGTTGGTATGATATGACATTCCTTATGCCGACCAACACGTGATCAGGTAACATTGCCACTTTTTTTTTTCCCAAGAGAAATTATCTCAAATTTATAAATGGTATAAATTCATTTACATTACTCTGAAGCCAACTGAGAAAGCTGGGTCAGTGCGAAATCCATGGTCGGACCAGAACTTACAAATAAAACCAGTGCTGCCAAGGAACCGACCGAGGTCGATAGATGCTTCAAATATTTCACGGCTATCCCATTACTAATCACTCGACTCGCCTCCATGTGCAGACAAAGAGCAAGGAAAGCTAAACTATCTCCACGGCTTACACAGCATACCTCATTCGCCACACGAGCAGACAGAAACAATGCAATATTACCAAGGCTCCCTGTGCTCTTCTCATGCAATACGAATTAGTCTTTATAGCTCGAAGAGATTGATGGAAGAGATCGGGCTCTCCTGTCCTCTATCACAGTGATAGATCGAAAGTCTACCGACCACTTTACTTAGATCTCTCTTGGAGAGAGCATCTGCCTCAGTATTGTACATTCTGGGGAGATGGCGGAAGGTGATATCAGTGAAAGAATATGCCAGCTGCTGCATTTTTAGCTTCCAGCCTTCCACATGGATGGATTGAAGATTACACTTTCGATTGATCCAGTCAATGATAACTTTCGAGTCGCCTAGGACATGGAGATGATTTAAGGACCACAAAGAAGCAAGCGTAAGTGTAGCCCATAAGCCCATGAGCTCGGAATTGGTGTTAGAACCCACACCACAATTAAGAAACCACTTTGTAGTCCTCTCTAGATGGGTTTTGAAGGTGCCTCCAACACCACAAAATAAACCAAAAGACTGTGTCGCATCGTCAAAACAAGCCACAGAGTAACCTTCAGGCAAGATGAAATCCATCGCTTTGAATGGAAGAGCCTTGACGGTTGACGGCTGCCAAGGAAAAGATGCCAAAATTCTGTGATAGACCACCTATAGGGAAGGAGAGGCGTCCTCGAAAAGAACCTTGTTGTGTTCTATCTAGATTTGACAGCTAACGAAGGCAGCCAGAGAAGGTGGCGCAGCTTGGGCAGAAAACCAGGAGGAAAAGCACTTTGTAAAAGTGGCGCCGGTCCAGTAGAAGGGTAGGGAGAAATGCAGCAAAATGCATTTCCAAATTTCTTGTGCAAAATTACAGTGTATTAGCAAGTGGTGGATGTCCTCCAAGGCTCGGCAGCAAAGAGAACAAAAGCCGGGGCCCTGCCATCCTTTTCTATGGAGCATCTCCCAAGTAAGGATTTGTTCACTAGCACAGAGCCAAATAAAAAGTTTGTGCTTTAGAGGGAGCGACCAAGTCCACATCTGACGGAGCCATGGAGGATGGGCATCGACGTCCCTATCCGGCAGGAGAGCCGCGTAAACATTCTTGGCAAAAACCTTGCCTGAACCATCGCCCCCGGCCCAGATAAGATAATCCCGAGCATTAGAGAGGGAGAGGCCTGAACATTTTAAAGCTGCCGTAAAGGAATCCCATTCCAAGGCTAAAGGACTGCTGAGAGACAGGTCACTGCTATGAAGCCACTGATCCAGGAGAGGGAAGGCGCGGGTCGCCTTCTTCAACTGAGCCAAGGTACAATAGTTTAGGGAGAGCAGATGTGATCTGAGCAGCAGGGAGAGAATCGAGTGGTCATCTAATCCTATGATTTTATCTCTGCCAATTTTGATTTCTTCACCCGATCCAGGCCTCCAACGGAGGCAGTGAAGGATCACCTGTGAGGAAGAGACCAGACCCCTCCAGAAGGGTGAAGACCACTTATGTATTAGATGTGTCTTTCGCAGCCAATGTGGGAGGGGCATGGCACCTAGATATTTGTCCTTGATGACTTGATGCCAAATGTTATCAATGGAGACCACTCTCCAAAAAGAACAAGCCAGTAAAGCCGAGTTGAAGATGGAAAGATTCTTAAGTTCCCATCCCCCTGCCCTTTTGGGTCTAGAGAGAGTCTGCCAGCTGCAAATATGGAAGCAGTGTTTTCCTGCTAGGTCATTCCACAGGAAGTTGAAAGAGAGTCTGCGGAGCAGAGTAATGATTTTGGCGGGGATCTGTTCCAGTAACATCCAAAAAACAACCAGACTTTGTAACACCGACTTGACCAGTATAAGGCGTCCACCCAAGGACAACCATTTATTACACCAGAAACCTATTCTTCTTTCAAAGGATGATACCAGTTAGGTCCAGTCAGTTGAGGAGGAGGCTCCCGGCTTTAGCTGGTAACCCAGGTACCTGAAACCTAAATTTAAATAAAAAAAGGAGCAGGGGATGGAGTCTTTGAGAAGAGAGAGTTTGGCCTCTGTTAAGCCCCAAAAGTGGACAGTGGACTTCGTGGGATTGATGGACAACCCTAAAACTGAACAGAAGAGTTGAAGTATGTCCATGAGCGCAATCCATTCTGCTAAATCAGCTTTAGATAATAAAAGAATATCATCCACAAAGATAAGGTGAACGATCCTGATGAGATCAGAGACCTTTATACCTATGATGCGATGCTCGGAGAGGCTTTTAGAGAGGAGAAGGCTAAGGCCTTCCAAAACTAAGATAAAGAGGTAGGGAGATAGAGGGCATCCCTGGCGGAGCCCCCTTTCGCTTTTAAAAAATCTGGACGCCTCCCCGTTAATCAGCACTGCAAAGTTTGCACTTGTGACACAGGACATAATCCAGTCTGTGAACTTATCACCAAAGCTAATAGAGAGGAGGATTAGTCTTAGAAAATCCCATTCAATGCTGTCAAATGCCTTTTTGAGGTCTAGTTTCATGACCAACGCCTTTTGTTTTTTTTGGATGATGTTGTGAATGCACTCATGGGATACACCGATGGCATATTGGATCCTTCTTCCCTTTAAAAACCTGAGTTGTTCGACTGAGAGACTCCTTTCCAAAACCGGCTTAATCCGATTGGAGATGACTTTGGAAATTAACTTGTAAACTAGGTTACAAAGGGAGATCGGTCTGAAGTCGTTGAAAGTAGTTGAGATGTTTTCTTTAGGAATTAAAACTAGGAAGGTGGAGTTTAGGATACTGGAAATTTTACCTTTGATGTGTGAGTCCTCCACCATCTGAAGATGCTCCGATCCAACAAGATCAAAAAAGTAGGTGAAAAATTTTGTCGTCCATCCATCGGGCCCTGGAATCCTCTCCTTTTTGAGAAGAAACAAAATATTCTTTAGCTCTAGCAGTGTGATGGGATTGTAAAGATCTGTGGCTTCAGTTGCAGTAACCAAGTTTGTGAAAAGGCTGGCAGTAGAAACTTTCGCTGGCAGGTTGTGGCCGCCGCTGGATTTTAAAAGATGTTCGAAGTATGAGGCAGCTTCCCTTTTGAGTGCCTCCTATCCATGGATGGTCCCATCATTTTGACTTTCAATGGACCAGATTAATTTCTTGTTCCTATTGAGACTAGCTACTTTATGGAAAAATTTTGAGTTTGAGTCACCCCACTTGAGCCAGGTCACACGGCTTCGAAGCCTCCAGTGTTTTTCATCTTCTCGCAGACGATCATCTCTATTTTTCTCCAAAGCTTTTAAAGAAGTCGCGTCCTCCATTGATAGGGCCGCAGAGGTTGATTTTAAGATGAGATGTGTGATCTCTATCTCTAGCCTATTCAGAGTGATCTCCTCCGCAGCATTCTTGTGTTTAACCCAGGCTTTTGTGTGCACTTTAAGGGCTTTCAATTTTCAAACGATTATCAGCTGCGGGTTAGTTTCATTCAGAAAACATGGATCTGTCTAGACAGTATGTACCAAAGTAGAGTAGGCAGGGGAGTCGGACCAGTGATGATTAAATTTGAAGGGAAAGGGCTTGAGCCGGATGGGGAGGTTCAAGTTGAGGAGGATGGGCGCATGGTTGGAGATGAAAGGAAGCTCGACCCTTGAGGATGGGAAGACGGTGGAAGAGAAGAAGTCCTCAGAGATTAAGAAGCGATCGAGACGTCTGGAAATGGCCTCCAAGCCCCTTCTCCTGTTTTGCCAAGTAGGAACAAGTTTGGCTGGCAAGATATCAATGAGGTTCATGGCCTTAAATAGGTCTGTGTAGAGATTAATACCTGATCCTGACAATGAAGCTACTACCCAGTGTTCATCAGATGATAGGGTGATATTAATATCACCTCCCAGAATGAGGTTTGGAAGGGAGAGGATGCCGCTATTAGCAAGGTGAGTCCAGAATTGAGGTTTGTCTTGGCAAGGGCCGTAGACGTTTAAGAGCGCCAGTTTCTGATTAGTAGCGAAGCAGCTGCCTAAACACAAAATACCTCCACAGGTCAAGAAGGGCTTTAAGTCGAAAAGCACTGGATCCCAGGCCACCAACATTCCACCAGAGTTGCCAATAGAATTTAACACCGCTGAGACCCAAAGGGGGCAAAAAAGATGCAAGAAATCTCTGGAAGTATGATCAGCTGCAAGGGTTTCTTGCAGAAAAATGACATCTAGATTGGAGTGATCAAGAAGTCTTCAGAAGGAGGCAGCCTTGAGGGTGCCTCCGATCCCTCGAATGTTTAGAGAGAGCACTATCATTACTTGGAACATGCTATGGCCTTCAATGCTCTAAGGGCCTTTCCATCTTGAGTTTGGACTCCCGAGACATCAAGTTGAGTGACAGAGCAATCTTTCTTCTTCCTAGCGCTCCTCATCTGGAGAGGGGAGAGCTCAACACCGATACCTCGCGACCAGGCAAAAGATTTGTTGAGAGGTTATGTATGGGTTGATGAAGACGTACCCTCTTCTGTCGAATGTGATATGATCTCTTTACCCCGAAAAACTGGTATCTGGGTGGCTCTGTCCGGAATAAACTAAGCAGATGTAGATGAGATCAGCGCTGCCATGAGGGAATCCTCGTCCTCGTCTGGCTAGTTGTAACCAGGAATTAATGCTGAGGGATCTTCAAGGACTACGGGATTGGGGGAGGAACCGTCCTGTAGGATCGACAACGAGGATGGGATTGAGGGCGACGGTGGAGGGGGGGTAGTATTCATGGTGGACGGAAGGGAGCAGTCAAGAGAAGGAGCAGGGGGAGAGGTAGAAGATGGAAACTAGGCTTTAGATATGAGGGGCTTTGTGAGAGAGGAGGGAGAGGACCAGCCAAGGCTATTTACAAAATCCTTTTCAGAAGCCGTGAGTGTTTTATAGAGTGTTGGGCACAGTAGAGAGAGCTTGGTCGTCAGGGAAACAAGCTGTCCTGGGATAGGCAGTGAGGGAGGATCTGGGGGGATGTCTAAGTAAGCAAGGGAAGGGTCAATAGTCTGATAGGCAGGGGGGTTTAAAAGCAGGTCGTCATCATCATCAGGGGGAACGATCATGGACTTACCAGGACACATTCAGCGAAGATGGCCAGTCTCGCGGCATCGTTTGCATCTGAATGAGATTCCGAGGTAGTCCAGGTTTTGTAGAAGCTTCCTCCCTCGCCAATCGATCTCAAGAGTTTCCGGCAGACCTGCAAATAAGTCCATCTCGACTAGAACCCTGCCCAACATCCTCGAAGAACCCGTGAGAGAGGGGGTGTCAAGAGAAATGAACTTTCCCAATGAGTTGCCAATAGCTCTAAAGGCATCTTCATTCCAGAGGTGGAGTGGAAGACCCGGGAGAAACACCCACAGATGTCTGTGTTGGAAGTAGTCGGTGTCCGGGTTGAAAGCCATACACCATCGTTTCAGCATAAGGTTGCTTCCTCCAAAGACCCATAAGGAAGATAGTAGAAGCGTGGCGTCTTCAGGAGATCTGTAGGAGAAGTAGAGCCATCCTTTTTTAAGAAACAATACTTCCGGGCAGTAGCCAAGGATCGGTAACCACTTGAGCTTTATCCAGTCCTCCAGTGGTGGAGTGCTCAAACTTTTATAGGAAATACAACCAACCAATGAACAGATGGACATCTTACAAAGGTTTTATAGGCCCACTCTGTCGCCCAACACTAAGCGCCTAGTTCTTTTGTTTGCTCTCCACTCCTTGCGCCCAAAGGAGGCTGCTCGGTGAGGGGAGGACTGAGCTTTAGAAACCTCCGGATGGGTAGATATACTAGGAGTAGGGAGGGACCTGTCAATAGCAGGTGGAGGTCTCGGAATAGGCACTCTAGTCAAAGGAGGGTGGCCTATTCCAACAGGGGACTCAACGGGAGCGGAAGCACTATTTGAAAAAATCTTGGAGGGAAGCTTCGGAGAACTATGTACCAAGGAATCTATTTTATCAAATATTCCCTCCTGATTCCAAAAGAGTTCGTCAGATGGGTGCGAAAGAATACTAGGCAAAGGATCCATTTTTAAAACCGCTAGGGGACCACCGCGGCCCACTGCACAAAACTGAGCAAACCGAACGGAGGCTAAGAGTACAAAAAGCAAGATCGGTCAGTGGAGCACAGGTTTTGACTCGATGAACCAATCCCTGTCAGAGCTAAGAGACAAGAGCAAGACAGTTGCCGACAGTCCAAAAAGAAAAGCGTAGAAAAGGCCTGATACTATCAGGACTAGCAGCAAGAAATGACACAGAGAGAGTTGGACGTATTCAAAGACCAAGGCGGAACATGCTCAGTAGCCAAACAGGTCGTTGACAGGAAAACTGGAAAGGCATGGACCTATTGCCAGGAGATGGACTATGAGGATCTGAGGATCCTGTTACCTAGTTCCGGGAAGCTTACTTGGTTCCGGGAAGCTCAGTTCGCCAGGCAACATAGTTTCGGTAACATTGCCACTTTTTTTCCCAAGAGAAATTGCTCGATTTTATATAAGGTATAAAATCATTTACATTGCTCTATATAAAGACAAGCCAAAAAATAACGAGAGTCAATACAAGACAGATCAAGAGAAAACTGTGCATGTGATCGCCAGGTGAGGATGGGGAGAACAATACGGTCGGAAGCGACCCAACCATCACCGAGAAAACTGTGATCACAGTGCTTGAACTGTGTAGTCACACGACCTGTGAAGAGAAACAGACTCGTCGACCCGTGTCTCCAGCCATTAACACGCAGTCTCGAGAATAGAATCAAAGCCAGAAACAACTGATTGTCCCGTCACAACCAGAAACATTGGTAACACAGACAATGCCAAGGAACGAAACATCCCCCCAGTGCAATAGTTACCACGACAAAAGGAGGCCTATCCCCAATATCGAGCATGAACAAGTGCAAAGGGGAGAAACAAAGTACACAAAGAAGAGTTTTGGAGCAGAGAAACAAGGAATTAAGCTTCGAAGAGATTGATGAATGATTTTGGACCCTCCAGTCCTCTGTCAACATGATAGATGGAGAGTCTCCCCACGATTTGACTGAGAGCTCTCTTGGAGAGTTTATCCGCTTCTGAATTGTAGGATTTGGGGAGATGGAGGAAGGAGATGTCTGAGAAGGAGCAAGCCAGCCGAAGATTTTTGTGTTTCCAGCCTTCAACGTGGATGGAACGGAGATTGCAGGAGCCATTTATCCAGTCGATGATTACTTTTGAATCGCCTATGACCTGCAGATGATCGAGTGACCAAATAGAAGCCAACAAAAGGGTAGTCCATAAGCCAAGGAGCTTTGCTTTAGTATTCGAACCCCAACCACAACATAGAGTCCATTTAGTAATCCTCTCAGGGTGAGATTTGAAGATGCCTCCGACACCACAGCAAAAACCGGAAGAATGCACCGCTCCATCAAAAAAAGCCACTGTGTGGCCTGCCGGTAAGTAAAAATCAACCTCTTTGTGAAGATGAGCCTTGACTGAAGGTTGCTTCCAATGAAAAGAGGCTTGATATCTAAGGCATACCGCCCGAAAGGAAGGGGTAGCGTCCTCAAAGAGCGCCCTGTTCCACTCTAGCCATATGTGCCAACAAATCTGAACTGCCAGTGAAGGAGGAGCTGCTTGAACAGTGAACCAGGAGAAGAAGCAATCAGAAAAAGTAGCACCGGTCCAGGAGAAAGACAGGGAGAAGTGTTGTAGTAAATGCTTCCAGATGTTTTGAGAAAAAGTACAGTGAACGAACAGGTGGTGAATGTTCTCCGAGGCACTTCTACAAAGAACACAAATCCCTGGACCTTGCCATCCTCTTCTAAGGAGGTTCTCCCAGGTGAGGAGTTTATCAAAAGCGCCCAGCCAAAAAAATAATTTTATCTTTAAGGGAATGTGCCAAGACCAAAGTCGAGTGAGCCATATAGGCTATGATTCGATCTCCCTATCAGTGAGGAGCACAGCATAAATGTTTTTTGCTTGTACATCCCCCATACCATCGCCCTTTGTCCAGGTTAAGGTATCCCGTGCATTTGTTAGGGAGAGGCCCGTGCTCATTAAGGCTGCCAAGAAAGAGTCTAACTCCAAGGCTATGGGTCTGTTGAGGGCCAAATCTCTACTGTGCAGCCATTGATCAGGGAGGGGGCAGGCACGACTTTCTTTCTTAAACTGTGCAAGGGAGGAAATATTCAGAGACAGCAGAAGAGACCTGAGTTGTAGGGACAGAATCGAACGATCATCGAGACCTATAAGTTTGTCTCTTCCCAGCTTAATATCTAAACCCGAACCAGGAATCCAGCGTAGCCAATGCAGGATAACCTGCGAGGAAGACACCAGTCCCTTCCAGAAGGGAGAAGCCCAGCTCTGTAAGAGATGAGCTTTACGAAGCCAACAGGAGATAGAACAGTCACCAATGTACTTGTCCTGGATAACTCGGTGCCAAATTTTATCGATGAAAAGTGCTCTCCAAAAAGAGCAAGCCAATAAAGCCTTATTGAAAATGCCGAGATGTTTTAGTCCCCATCCTCCCTCCCTTTTTGGCCTAGAGAGCGTCTGCCAACTGCAAAGGTGAAATCTCCTGTTGCCCACAAGATCATTCCACAGGAAGTTGAATGATAGTCTGCGAAGCAAAATTAGGATTTTTTACGGGATCCTTTCCAGAAGCATCCAATAAACAGCCAGGCTTTGTAGGACTGACTTGACCAGGATGAGTCGTCCCCCCAGGGACAGCCATTTGTTGCACCATAATCTAATTTTTCGTTAAAAGGTAGACACTAGCCAAGTCCAGTCCGTAGTAGAGGAGGCACCCCGTTTGAGATGATACCCCAAGTATCTGAAGCCAAGGGATAAGTCAGAAAAGGTGTAGGGGAAAAGTCTTTTGAGAGAAAAGAGATCGACCGCTGACAGGCCCCAGTGATGGACCGTGGACTTCGTGGGATTTATAATCAGCCCTGAAGCAATGCAGAAGCGCTGTAGAATATCCAATAAAGCAATCCATTCCAATTCATCAGCATTGGAAAATAACAGTATGTCATCCACGAACATTAGATGGATGATGCTGATGTGATTTGAGACCTGAATACCTATAATACGATGCTCGGAGACAGAATTAGTGAGAAGAAGACTCATCCCTTCCAAAACTAGAATGAAGAGGTAGGGGGAAAGGGGGCATCCCTGGCGGAGCCCCCTTTCACTTTTGAAAAATCTGGAAGCCTTCCCGTTGATCAGCACTGAAAGATTTGCACTGGAGACACAGGACATTATCTAGTCCGTGAAACTGATCCCAAAACCAACCGAGAGGAGAATAAGTCTGAGAAAATCCCAGTCAACCATATCAAAAGCCTTTTTGAGATCAATTTTCATGATCATCGCCTTTTGTTTTCTTTTGAAGATACTGTGGATGCACTCATGAGCCACACCAATGGCATCATGGATCCTTCTTCCTTTGAGAAAACCGAGTTGTTCAATCGAGAGACTCCGTTCCAAAACGGGCTTGATCCTTGTGGAGATGACTTTAGAAATAAGCTTGTAAACTAAGTTGCATAAGAAGATCGGTCTGAAATCATTGAAGGAGGCAGGCTGATCAGACTTTGGGATTAAAACCAGAAATGTAGCGTTGAGACTGTTGTTGATTTTACCTTTAATGCGCGTGTCCTCAACCATTTGAAGGAGATCAGAACCAACAAGATCAAAATATAGAGAGAAAAATTCAGCCGTCCAGCCATCGGGGCCCAAACTTTTCTCTTTTTTTAGGAGAGAAAGAGTAGTCTTGAGTTCAGTCAGGGTGACTGGTTTAAAAAGATCAGCTGCCTCATCAGCAGAAACCAAGCTTGTGTAAAGGCTGGCTGTAGTGACTTTGTCTGGCAAGTGTAAATCGCTGTTTGATTTGAAGAGTTTTTCAAAATAAGAGGTCGTTGTAGCTTTGAGTGCCTCCTGTCCATGAATGGTGCCTTCATTCTCCTGTTCTATGGACCAGATGAGATTTTTATTTCTGTTTAAATTGGCCACTTTATGGAAGTACTTTGTGTTGGAGTCACCCCATTTTAGCCAAGTGGCCCGACTTCTGAGTCGCCATCTTTTTTCATCATCCAGTAGAATGTCATTCCTTTTCTCTTCCAAAAATTTTAGGGAAGCCTCATCAATCAATGAAAGTGATGCATTGGTTGATTTGGTGATAAGGTGAGTGATCTCAAGTTCGAGTTGATGCAGGGTGGACCGGTCCGCGACCAATTTTTGTTTTATCCAGCACTTGGTATGCGCTTTCAGAAAATTTAATTTCCATACCAGACACGACTGTGGGTTTAAGTCCTTCTGGAACCGCGGGTCATTCCAAACCGAGTGAACAAGTGCAGAGTACTCTGTGTAGTCAGCCCAGTGATGATTAAATTTAAATGGAAATGGCTTGAGGTGGGCTGTAGGATTCAAAGTGAGAAATATGGGCGCGTGGTCAGAGAAGAAGGGAAGGGTGACTCTGGAAGTAGGGGAGACTGTTGAATGGAAGAAAGTCTCAGAAATAAGGAAACGGTCAAGGCATTTGGCAATGGCATCCGCGCCCCTTCGCCCATTACGCCAGGTGGGGACTAGGTTGATAGGAAGGACATCAATAAGATTAAAGGATTTAAAGAGGTCTCTATAGAGATTAAAACCAGAACCTGAGATAGATGTAGAGCCCCAATGTTCATCGAAAGATAGGGTAATGTTGAGGTCACCTCCCAAGATGAGATTAGGGAGGGCGAGGATGCCGCTATTAGCTAGTTGGGTCCAGAAAAGAGGTCGATCAAGGCAAGGGCCGTAAACATTCAAAAGTGTCAAAACCTGGCTTGTAGCAAGACATCTGCCAGTACATAAAATACCTCCATAGGTTAAGTATGAAGTAAGAGTGAAAAGCACTGGATCCCAAGCCACCAGCATGCCTCCTGAGTTACCAATAGAACTTAAAGCAACTGTGATTCAAAGAGGGCGAAAATGATGAAGGAAATCTCTGGCCGAGTGATCTGCAGAAAGAGTTTCTTGTAAAAAAATGACATCTGGTTTGGAGTGTTCCAGAAGACTACGGAAGGAAGCAGCCTTGAGAGTGCCCCCGATCCCCCGTATATTCAGAGAGAGCAATTTCATTACTTGGAATGTGCAATGGCCTTCATTGCTCTAAGGGCCTTCCCATCATGCGATTGATCTCCCGAAGCAGAAGGAAGTGTAGCAGAGCCCTCCTTTTTTTTTCTAGCGCTCCTCGTCTGAAGAGGGGAGAGATCGATCCCCAGACCTCTCGACCATGCAAAAGATTTAGTTAGCGGAACAGAATGTGTGTTTGAAGACGTTCCTGCTTCGGTGGAAGGAGCAATGATCTCTTTGCCTCGAAATAGAGGAAGCTGCGAGTTAATATCCGAGGAGAACAGGGCCATAGTAGATGTGTTTAGCACTTCCAAGAGAGGAGTATCGTCCTCCACAGATTGACTGTACCCAGGAAGTAGAGAGTGTTCGACAGGGGCTATAGGGGAGGAGGGTCCGTCCTGCGAAGACAACGGAGAGGAAGCGATTATGGACTCGGGTAGAGGAGGTGAAGTAGTAAGAGTGGAGGGAAGTGTGCAGGTAGTTGCAGAGGGAGAAGGTTGGGACTGGACAGCTTCTGAGGAGTGTGGTTCAGGATGGAAAGAAGGAGCAAGCCAGGTATAAGAGTTGACACTTTGTTTTTCGGATTGGGAGAGATATTTTTATAGAGTGGGGCAGAGGTGAGCGAGAGTGGACAGGGAATCTGAAGGTTCAGGTTGGGGAAGAGTGCATGGATCAGTGGAAGCATCTAAAAAATCTAGGGAAGGGTCAACGGACTGATACGCGGGAGGGTTAATAAACAAATCATACGAATCATCCAAGTGGGTACTAGGATTCTTACCAAGGCACAAACTGTGAAGGTGGCCAGTCTCTCGACAGTGGTTGCATCTGAACAGAATGCCGAGGTAGTCCAGCTTCTGGAGGATCTTTCTCCCTCGCCAAAAAATCTCAAGAGTTTTCGGCAGGCTTGTAGAAATGTCAATCTCAACCAGCAGCCTGCCCATGTGTCTAGAAAAACCTGGACCCAAAGGGGAGTCAAGAGAAATCAGCTTCCCCAAGGAGTTTCTGATTGCTCTTAAGGCTTCCTCGTTCCAGAAATGTAGTGGAAGACCCGGGAGCAGCACCCACAGGTGTCTTAGCTGGAAGAAATCAGTCTCAGGGTTGAAGGCCAAGCGCCATCGTTTGAGCATCAAGCTACTGCCTCCAAAGATCCAGAAGGATGAGAGTAGCAACGAGGCGTCTTCAGGCGTGTTGCAGCTGAAACAAAGCCATCCATTTTTGAGAAAAAGAACTTCCGGGCAGTATCCAAGTAACGGAGACCAGTTGAGCTCAATCCATTTCACCAAGGGGGGGGAGCTCAGACTTTTGTAAGAAATGCGGCCAACCAAAGAACAGGTGGACATTTTGCATAGATTTTCAAGCCCCACACCGTCTCCCAATACTAAGCGCCTGGTTTTTTTATTTGCTATCCAAGCCTTACGACCAGTGGAGACCTCTCTGTTGGGATCAGTCTGAGCTCGATGGTTCACAGGACAGTTAGGTCTAAGAGGAGCAGGGAGGGGCCTATTAGATGCCCGGGGAGAGATTGGAAGGTTACTCGAAGAGGGCGCACTTGACAGTGGGGGGGGCCTTTTGTTAGCTATGTGTTCCGGATCAGAGGAGACAGAGTTTGAAATAAAAGTGGAGGGAAAAGTCGAGGTGCTATGTACCATGGAGTCTATTTGGTCCAATAAGCCCTCCTGGTTCCAAAAGAGGTCATCGGTTGAAAGCGAGGGAAAACCGGGCAGGGAAGCCATATGGCCAGTCACTGGGGACCGCAGCAGCCCACTGAAAACGTATTGTAGGAGAGGGCAGTAGCTAGAAAACAAGATCGGTCAAAAGGAAGGAAGTCATGGGAAACCTTTCCCTGTCAGAACAAAGAGACAGGGAGCGGATAGTGGCCGACAGTCTGATCAGCAAACGAAGAAAAGCAAGAAATATCAAAAGAGACTGGGACCAGAAAACGGTGGCGAGAGAGATCGGAGTTCAAGGCACAGCGAGATCCAAGGAATAGTCTTGAGCAGAAGTAGAGACGGAGGAAGTCTGAGGTTCGGAGTTGCTGTAGTCAGAGGTTCGCCTCCATCTCCTGGAGTTCGCCATGGCTTCCCCTGAGAAGATAAGAAGTGCCCCGGTAACATTGTCACTTAATATACGACAAAATCATAGCTAAACTTTGTAAAAAGGTACAAACAAAATTTACACTTTTAAATATATTTGTTTAAATTATTATTTTTTATTTAAACAATAGATCCTTACACTTCATAAGTCCCTATTTGGTCATTATATGATGGAAGTTTGAAAACTTTCAAATACTTTTGATTTATGATATTGTTATATAATGCAAGGTATAAAAATATAAATATTTTTAATGGCTTATGATTAATAAATCAACAAAGATAATTATTGATTTCTTCATTTTTGTTCTTCATTGTATTTGCTAGGACTTTCATGATGATGCCCTTGTGTATTCATTGTATTTGCTAAGGTCTTTCACGATGATGCCCTTATGTATTGTATTTTGATGTACTAAAATAAATTATTTTCTTCTTAAAAAGAAATAATTTATCTTTAATTTATATATATATAATCAAATAATTTATTTTTTATTTAAATATTTATATAATCATTTTCCATACCCACTCACAATTCACTAGATAATTTTGATCGTTCACGGGATCATTTTTTTTTATTATTGATTAGGCAAGGCATACTATTCATACTACATTGCAATCTATTTTATAAGATGTCAATATCTTTTGAGACATTACTTTACATTGCATAGAAACAATGTAAAGAGTAAGTAGTACATTGCAATCTATTTTATAAGATGCCAATATCTTTTGAGACATTACTTTATATTGCATAGAAACAATGTAAAGAGTAAGTAGAGAAAATTTAATAATGTATCTAATTTTCATTAAATTAGAAAAGAGTAGTTAGAACCTAATCGCCTATAAATAAATTTCACATGGTTATTTACAATGGAATTTTATCCATTGTAAATAACCAATTCAATTTTAGAAATTGTGATGGATTTTATGCAAAGCAAAAATGGTTGCAACAAAGCAAATGCCTTCTCACTTTTTGGGTGATATCACTTGAATATCATTCTTTTAATCAGAAACCTGTATTGTTGTCAATTTGTTCCTCTCAACTTAGACGAAGATTTGCAATTCATGATTTACTTTTCTATTTTGTATGACATGAATGAGTATGATGTGGGTAGAGCAGTCTCCAACAACATGTTCATTTCCTCTACCACTGTTTTTGCATGAAATTTATTTATTTATTACTTCCACTAAATTCTGGTTCCAATGGTTTAAAGGAAAAGAGTTATGAGGATGGTACCTCATCCTCATTCATTTTCAAGCCTCATGTAAAATCTGGCCCTTCTTCTTGCATGTCACCTCTAGGAGGCATGATAATCCTCTTCTTTCAACTTCATATTTAAGCATGTTTTTTTTTTTTTTTTCTTTAAATTGAATGCAAATAGTGAAGAAAACTACAACATAAGATGCACTATTTGCACTCTCTAATCTTTGATGAAAAATAGTAACTAGAATTCCAAAGATTGTCTTTTTCGTAATTTTACAAAAAGAGTCATTGTGATGTAATTTAGTCAATAGTATATATTGGAAAAAGCAACTAAGGCAGATGATCTTAGTGTGCATGTATGTTTTCCAAAGCCAAGTAAATTCATTGAAAGTTAGAATTTATCAATGGTCCAAAGAATTAGAGAAAACATTATCAAAACAAATTATCTTTTGGAAATTCATATTCTTTCTTTATTTTGGAATTGAAGGATTTATTATATATCGTCATGTACATGTCATTCGTCAATGTAAATGTGTTTATGAAATATTCTAAGATCAAAATCAGACCCTGTAAACAACTATGCTAAGGTACCTCAATGTTTTTAAAATCCATATTACAAATCAATGGCTGAGACACCAATTCCCTTCATAGATAGGGCCATGCTAACAAATGTAGTCACATGCATGAAAGGGATCCCATTATGCTTGCAAAAAGTAGAACTTTTAATTATTACTAAACAATTAGTAAGGATATGAAACAAAGGCTAACATGATTACTATTAAATAAATTAAATATGATTTTGCTTGGATGGCAGTTTTGGTGAACCCCAATGTGTCAACTAGCCAAAGTTCATTTCCAAAAAAAAAACGGTGTAAAAACCCTGATCTTCAACTTTCAAACCAACTTTTTCAGCATTATTACCATTTTCGATTCCTTGGAAAATGAGTCCAATTTTCATCATCCACAAACCAATATACCATGAAAACTAAGAGAGAAACAGACAAATATGAATTTTGAGAGAAATAAACTGTGATTAAAACACCACCAACGAAGTTCTGCCCTAATGCCAACCCAAGCAGCTTATCAAAGTCAACTTCAATGGTGTTTGAGGCACCTGCTCTCACCTACAAACTTGGTAGGATTTAATCTATAATCTGCTATTAAACTGGAGATGGGCTCTACCATGAAAAAATTATTGTTCTTGTTGGTGTTGTTTCTATGCCTATACACAAATTAACCACCTGAAGTGTTCAATGCATGTTGTAACATCCCCATTATAATCCCCAGTTTAATTAATGCTTATGTGGATATAATATGTGGCTATGGTCAAGCGATGTAATATGTAAATTGTATTTCAATGTTTTAATAATAAAAATGTGATGTCAGCTGCTACGGGGACATGGACAAGAGATGGGGGTTGAATTAATCCACAAGAGGGGGGAGTGTCTAGGATAATGGCCAAGAGTGGTCAAAGGGGGAATTACCCATGTATATCAATTTAACCCATTTTCCTAAACTTGCCAATTGTATATGAACCTTCTGATGTATGATTTAATGTTTCCAAAGCCAATCATAGAATACATGTAAGATGGTGGGTGTGAGTGGTCACATCCTTCTGATTGAGTGTTACCAAAGCCAATCATTAAATACATGTAAGAGGGTGGGTGTGAGTGGTCACGTCCTATAGTTACTGGGCACATGAGGGTTTATTACAATCAACATGGGGAAGAGTGTGAGTCAAGAAAGGCAAACCATAAGAGAGGAATTTGTATGGGTTGTGACAACAATCAGAGAGGGGAAGAAAGAGAGATTGGAGCTAGTGCGGCCATGGAGGGCGAATTCTGGAGCGTAATTGGAGCGAATTGGAGATGGAGAACTGAAGAGATTGGTTTTGAAGTCGGAAGAGTGAACTCATGTGTGAGTTGCACACTAAAACAACAAGTGGTTGTTGTTGGTTTGCTGATAGTTTTCCTAGCAGCAAGTTCCCTTGAGTTCCCAGTTGCGAGATTCCTAGTTACCTGTGCCAGAGAGACCTTGATAAATGAATGGCACATTACTTGGGATATCCTTGATAAACAAATGGTACATCCCTTGGGTTAACACTGATAAATAGATGGTACATCCCTTGGGTTACCCTAATAAATGGATGATACATCCCTTGGGTGATCCCTAATAAACGAATGGTGCATTCCTTGGGTTTGGCAGGTCAAGAGGAAGAGAGATGATGGAAAAGTCAGGATAATTTTAGGAGAATATCAGTTGGATTATGAGCTTTATGAGCTACAGGTGGATTGTGAGAGACCACCCTCTTTTGTGGATTACTAGCCTTAGCTCGGGGGTGACTGGATGTTGAGAATTGGAATAGTCAGTCTATGGTTGGGTGGAATGTTCGTCCCAAGTAGTTGGTTGCACGATTCTTGTTTAAACATAAGTGTTTTATCTTGTATTGAGTTATTTACATGTGTTATTGTTGTGCATGAACTCTGCGAGAATGATAATGACTTATAAGTTGTTGTAAGGAATGGTTTAGTTGTATTTCATGTTGATTATTAGCATGCTTTAGATGCATTTGTTTTATGGTTACAAACTGTAGCTAAATCTATTATAAATTGTAGTTGTAAGCTATAGGAAATAGGCTAACAGTAAAGGAATTACTTTAGTTTAGCATAAATTTCATTTTTATGTGTATTCTGCACGTAATGTTGCTTAGTTGGAGGCTAGGTACATTACAAATATGGTATCAGAGTTGATAATGAGAGAGTTTTGTGTGACATGGCCCAACCTGGGTGGTTGGGTATGTTACAAGCGGTATCAAAGCCAAATCTTCAATGGTGAGCCTGGATGGGTCGAGTTAGTAGAACACTGAAGTGGAAATCTGTAGAGAATTAACTCTGGAGTATGTCTGCAATTTGTTTTATTAAATTACTGCAGTAAAAATTTAGAGGAATTTCAAGATTAATGTGAAGAATTGAGCCTCTTTGGAAATTTTGAAAATAGGGAAATCAAAAAAATTTGGGTATTTTTTTGTATGATGATGTTGACATGACGTGGAAGCCATGTGTCAGCTGACATGGTAGAAGAAATATGTGTACTTCCACGGTGGAAGGTACATGTTGGACGGGATGACAATTGGTGGGTGATGTGGAGCCATGTGGAAGGTTAAGTGTTAGTCCCACGAAACCGCGGTAAGATCTTGGAATTTGTCTAAGTGTTAAGCTATCGCGAGTCCGCATAGATAGAAAAATGGTTAAGTGTTGGGACTTCTCAGACGGACTTATGAAAGAAAGTTACAAGTTTATGAGTCCAAGAATCCGTGAGTCTACGTAGATGGAAAAATGGCTAAGTGTTGAGACTTCTCGAATGGAATTACGAAAGGAAGGATTCCAAGATTATGAGTCTGTGTTTCCGCGAGTCAGCGTAGATGAAATAAAAATCGTTAATCCTTGAGACTTCTTGGACGAAGTTATGAAAGGAAGGTTACAAGTTTATGAGTCTGTGAGTCTGCGAAGGAAAAAGAAGCTAAGTGTTGGTAGAGGGTTCATGGAAGGTATGAATAAGATATATGGCTAGATTCACGGTGGATCCATTAATACATATCAATGTTGGAGATCTAATCAAAAAATGATCGAACGGTTGTTGAGAAATGTTGTTATGTTGCATGTGCTAATGAATAATCCTTCATTGTTTTTCCACCATAAATTTCATCTCAGAGCTCGGATTGGGGAAAATGAATATTCGTTAGAAAGATATTGAGAAGTAGAAGAGATATGTTGACCCAAAGTTTTGATTTGGGCACATATTTTCTTCAAAAATGATAAAAGTGAATTTTGTACTAGCGAAAGAGTGGAAATTGCAACTTGTAATTGTTGTAACTATTCACTCAAAACTTAGATTGAGACATGAGGATAGTCGTTGGAAAGATTTTTTGAAAATGAATGCATTTAATAAATCCTACTTGAGATTAGTGCAATAATATTCTTCATAAGTTAAAATGAAGAATGACATGTAATTTAAATGACAAATATTTTGCAATATGCTTAATTCTAACAACAATTATTGCATGCACATTCTTGCAGAATTAGAGATACAAAAAAGCAGACTTTAGTTCCTACATGAGAACTAGAGACATGGAGGATGCTCAAGGGTTTTATAGCCATGAAGAAGAAATTTAAGGTTTGCATGCCATCATGGATAATGTTGAGACTGAGTTTAATGGGAGAAGAGACAGGTAGGGGATTGTAACAATGAGAAGCATGCAAAAAGAAGTGTCAATTTATAGGGACGATAATGAGAGGATCATGAAGGCTCAATATGAGATACTTCAAAGCCTAAATATACTACAAAAGCAAGTTAATAATGACTCGGGCAGCAAGCAAGCAGCTAGTTCTCGACAAGTATCATCATCAAGATCCCATAGCAAAAGAGATGATCATGGGATTCATAGGCAGTCAAGAAGCATGGGTAGACGCCATAATTCTCCAAGGTATTCCACCAGAGGAATGCATGCAAGTTCAGGTGTAAGGAGCATCCCAAGTGTGTCTCAGGTTCGGAGGCAAAGGAGAAGACCTGAGGCAGACATATTGCAAGGTGAACTTAGGAAGATTAAGCAACCAACTTTCATTGGTGAGCACAGGAAAGGAGAAGAGGCAGAGGCCTACTTGTTGGAAATGAATAAATATTTCCAGCTACATGATTACCCATCCCAGATAGAAGCTATAATTTCCACCTACCACTTGCAAGGGAAGGCAATTGTTGGTCTTAAGATTTGCACCTGACTACTAAGGGCGGAGCTAGGCCACCTCAGTTGTGGGAATGATTGGTTTTTATAAGTTTGGTTTATTTGTTTTGATGGTCAACTGATAGATGAGTTTCAAGGGTAGGGGTCTAGTTGAACTATTCCACAATATTCACCACAATGTTTCCATTATTCAATGGAAAAATTATGGTGTAGCAAATAAAGATATAAAAGTAGAACCGAAAACACTGACAAGCGTACAATTTGTCACTTGAATTTAGAAATTGTATATCTAACACATTGTATTAAACCTAAAACAGTACTTGGAATACATTTATCAATAGGTTTTCATATCAGGTCTTTTGATGTTTTTTCTACAAATTTTGGTACTTTTTCTGTAACTTTGAATGTTGCATCTCAAGTGTTTGATTTTGTTGTTGAATCTCTTCAATATGTTGCCTCATATTTTCATTTTGTTTTTTGAGGGTTTCCACCTGCTGTTTATTGTCCTCCATTTCCTTGTTGTCTTCAACTTTAGGCTTGATCTTTGTTTCCATTTTGTTTCCATTTTTAAGTTCATGCTCTTCATCAACATTAGGCTTATTGAGATCAATGGAGACCTTAGTTTTCCTAGGTATCATCTCACACACGGGATTCTTCTCTGGTTTGTCTCTAATGTTGTCTTTCACAGGCTCATATACCTTCAAAATTTGCCTCCCTACCTCTGGTTTGGTCTCTTCTAAAACCTTATCTAGGACATGCTCTGTTTCTGTACCACTCTCTTCTAAATATTTCTCTGGGTCTGGACTTGTGGTGTATTCTGTTTCCAAATCAGAAATCTTAATATCTGATCCATATCCCTTATTCTCTTATTTTTGGTCTTGCCCATTGGCATTTCCTTCAAAGTTTGGATGGACATTTCTTCCATGTTGGTAAACCCATGGGTCTCTTCTCCAGTACCTTGATCTTCTATTACAATCAAATGCTCCTTAAGGGATGGATTAAACAAGGCTTTGGAGTTTAACCTCAACTACTTGGTCAACCTACTCTTCCGATTTGGTTTACTTGGCATTTCTAGGACCTGTTTCCCCTTTTTCTTTCTGCCTTGTTTTTCCTCAGGAGGCTCTCTAATCTGTGTGTCATATGGCACAAATTCAACTTCATCTTCTTCAGGGATAACCTACTTATTCTTTTGTTCTTTTCTTGGTTTTAATTTAGGTTATTTTTCTACCTACATAATAGTGGGTACAGATCCGACCTATAGTTGCTCAGGAGATCGTTGGACTACTAGACAAACCTGTGTTTTACCCTTTCTGACATATACTTTATCATCTTCTATGGCCCTCTGTTTCACTGTGGATGACCTCGGTTGCCTCTGAGGTATTTCATCCTTTTCTGGAGTGATGGATCTTTCTTTGACAGATCTGGTCCTTCTTTTCGTAGGTAGGGTTTGTTCTTCAGAATGTTGGATGGATTTTTATGAACTTCCAGGATCTATGGAAACCCTAGTTTCCTCAGGACATTCAATTTCATTTTCTGATGGTTGATGTTCATTTGGCTCTTCATCCTGTAACCCTAGAGATATTAGAAGTTCTGATCAAGACATTCCCAATTCACTGAGAGCATAAATAACTAGTATTTTTATAAATCCTTGATGGTAGAGGCTTTTGTGAGCAATTTTTGGATAGTTCTTGACTCGTTTGGACATCTTGGTTAGGCTTTTTAGAAGGTAGAATGGGAGATTCATCCCCTTATCACCATTTAGATGCATGATAAATATGAGATGATAGCAATGGAAAATCAAAAACCTACCCTCTCCAGTGATGTACCCCTGAATTTCCGACATGATGCCTCTCCATTCTTCTCTCAGCCATTCGATCGGGATGCCTTGGCTCCAATCTAGGCTCTGATGCTCTGCTAGCAGGAACTGGTTGCACATCTCAGCCGATAACTTCCCTTTCTTAAACCACCTCTCGCCACCGATAGAGAGTCAACATGCTATATCAATAAAATGATCTGTTACATGGACGATTACATCCCCAACTTGTGTTTGGTATCCATCAAAGTTTTGTGCAAAAATTAGAGAATTTTTTGTATGGTTTCCATTGAAAGAACAAATGAAATCGTATCACTCACCCCTGATGATTATGTCCCTGATCTCTGGTATGGTTTCGAACAACTTGAACCCTGCTGGATTTTCCCTCTGAAGTTTCTAGCTCTCTCGTGGTGGTATCATCATACCCTAGCTTCCCTTTGCTGAAAATGATGGCCAAGACCATGTGCCACTTAGGGTTCGCTCAATATTTACAATGCAAACTGCATGGGGAAATAATGTGCACGATTTCAAGGGTAATAGGAAACATGAGTGCAATTTGGGTGTCAATGGACTTTAATCAAACTTTAAAATATGTTTAAGTCAAGAAAACTTATAAAAAGAGAGTTTTTTTGTTGATTGCAAGAATGTTGGCATTCTTGCAATCGACACTTTTACACATGTAGGCCTAGGTTAACTCTTTTGTGATGCATCGGTGATATAAAACATGGTGATAGGACTTGTCCAAACATTCTTGCAATCAACACTTTTACACCTATAGGCCTAGGTTAACTCTTTTGTGATCTATCAGTGATATAAAACATGGTGATAGGACTTGTCCAAAATCAAATCAAGACCTAACTCAACCTTATAGAAAGAAAAAAACTAACATTAAACAAAAATTGGAAGACATAAAACAAAATAACTTAACACACAATGAAGAAGAAGGACTAACTAAGACCTAGGTTGATAGATGTTGGATTACTGGGAGGGGAGGTGAATCAGTAATAACGTAATTATAATCCTTTTTCTTCAAATAGTATATCAATGTAGAATTATTATCCAACAATGAGCAGTAATAAATAAACAATCACACACATACACAGTACACCAGTGTTTTATGTGGAAACCCAAATCGGGAGAAAACCACGGAATGCTTTTTCTTATATGTATTGAAGAATTATATTCATTGGAAGCACCAACTTCCTTTGTTTTCCAGCTGCAACTAGAAGGAGGCTCCAACCCCCTAGTTTCTCAGGCTACAACCTGAGGAAAGCTCCAACTCCCCAAATCTCTGGCTACAACCAGAAGGAGGCTAGAACCCCCAATGTTCTCCGGCTACAACCGGAAGGTGGCTACAACCACCTGTCCTTTCCCCGTCCTGCCACCCTGAAGTAGAAGTAGAATGATGGAACCACTGTCACACTATCACTATGAGATATACCGTTGTAAACCTATATCTATAAATCTGAACCATGCATCAACCATGCATCAACCTGTACCATAAACAAGTGCATCAACCATGCACCAACCTGTAATCAACCTATACCATAAACAAGTGCATCCAACCATGTGCCAAGTATGTACAAATCATGTGTCAACTACTCATCAACTATGACTCATCAATATGTACCAACATCATCAACTNCCTCATGTATGTGCGCCAACTCATCAACTACTTGTCTCAACCATGTACTCAACATGTACCTCAACCAAAATCCCTCATCAATTTCATCATCCAAATATGATTTGTAGCTCTGTAATAGACCTGTTTTATATGATCACATTCCTACAAACCTTCCTTAACTTTAAAAACAAGAGACTATCATTTTCATCAAACTTTTCTTTAGTTTCACATGCCTAGTTTTGGATTAGTCAACAACCCTAACTTGAAGTAATCATAACTTTGAACCTGTAATATATAAAGATCTGAAAATGATACATAATGTTCTTCAGTGTGTTTTATGCAATTCCTCCAAGTGGGACTACTTGGAACCTCTCAGAAAAGGAGTTATAGCAAAAATGACATACCTTGTTGAATTCTGGCTTATTCTAAAGAGCGACCTTGTAGAGAATGCCCCGCACAAAATATTTGATGAAATGATATGAAAATATTACACAGAATACTTAAAACTGTACCCTAACCAACACAATTGGTCTCACTGAATTTGGATCTGTTATGAAGAAGTTACGACGTGTTTACCCGAAACACTTGATTTTGACTAGTTTCAGGACTGGCCACAAACCCTATGTTCCACAGAGTGTAAATCCCAAAATACAACGACCCACAAGCTAAATGTTTTACCACAGATACTTAGATATTTTTTCTCACTTGAACATAAATTTCAGGACCTGAATCATTATAGAAAAAAAGTTATAGCGAAAATGGTGAGATGACCTGAAAATAACATACCTTCGAAAGCACCATCAAAATAATTTATCCTTCCTTGCATTTCAGCCTTCTTTTCTTCACTTTCCTCATAATTTCAGCTTATATATCATTTGTATACCTTAGACACCTATAGATATTCAATATGCTCAAGTGTGTTACAAATGAGAGAGCCTTGCCTCTTATTTATACTCTCCAAGTAGTTTCCTTAAAAACATCTTCTAGGTCACTTGGCCCCACTTTACTTATTTTAGGGTTGGGTCCACTTCTAATTTCTCCATTAAAATTACTATTGAAATAATTTATTTTGCATTCACTTTGAATTATAATACACTCATCACTTCACTTTATTATTTACCTTTTAAAATCTCTTAAACCACTTTGATTACTTTGACTTTTTGGGGCTTCTAGATGACATATGAGGGTCCTCCAACTTCATAAGGCCATAACTCTC
>ML781489.1:780854-791451 GCA_009831015.1 Picea engelmannii
TAGGGACGAAGTATCGAATCGATGGACGAGATTTCGTCGGGAAATCTACGGTCACACCCGACCGTCAGATTGGTAGGAAAAAGGTAAGGATGCTAATGGCCTTACCCCTTTGTCTTCTGTGTCTTCGTGGACAACGAAGATTTCCGGATCATAGATCTCCAAGGTCCAAGAGAATATCTGGACCGTCGATTTTTCCACGTCCAGAGAGTCATGCAAGAATGCCCGAGTAGGAGCTGATCTGAGCCATCCGATCTCGACTGGAAAACCCGACAGTCGTTGGATATGTTCGGAGCTACCCGAGGGTTAAGTTCCCAGTGTACAGGGGAGAAAACCCCCAGGATAGATCTGAGCCGTCCGAACGACGGAGGCCACGTGTCGCGAGATCTCCCATTTCGGGAAATTGGGAATCGCGAGATCGGGAGTCCTGGTAACAAGAATTCGGGAAAGTCCCAGGTGAAAACCCCGATATGATCCGAGCCGTCCGAACGACGGAGGCCACGTGTCGTGAGATCTCCCATTTCGGGAAATCGGGAATCGTGAGATCGGGAGTCCTGGTAACAAGAATTCGGGAAAGTCCCAGGTGAAAACCCTGATATAATCCGAGCCGTCCGAACGACGGAGGCCACGTGTTGCGAGATCTCCCATTTCGGGAAATCGGGAATCGCGAGATCGGGAGTCCTGGTAACAAGAATTCGGGAACGTCCTAGGTGAAAAACCCCGACCTAATCTGAGCCATCCGTTCAGAGGGACAGATGTCGAAGATCTGATGAAAATCGAAATATCGGGAATCGGCATTCCTGAGTTCGAAGGAACCAGGATACCGAAAGTCCCGAAACCCCGAGAGATTAATCGGGACCGCCCAATTGAGAAGGACGTGTGGCAATCATCAGCGCCCTTGGGGAAAAACCCCGATGAAAGGATACGACTGCAGTCATATAGAGGAAGGTCGTATGGATCAAAAGGTTTAGTCCAGGGGACTAGCGGGAGCTGATGTCATATCGGGATATCGGGGACCCCGAGGAGCAAAGGCTTACGTATTTCAATGTTGTGATATTTGAAACCCCAATGGACGGGAGAGATTCTTTCGGAGGATCTCCGAGTCTGTCCTGACCATCAGATGTGGGGATAAGACGTCAACTTAAGTCAGGACGTGAATAAACGATAGGATAAGCGGCACGTGGATCTGGACGGCCAGAGTCCAACCGCCCAGATCTACGACTGAGGTTCCATTCCGGAGCCCCCTTGCCATTCTACCTTTAATGAGGGGGGGCGGTCCGGAATTGGGCGTGCAACTCTTGAACGGTCAAGATTTACTCAGTGCGATCAACGGTTTCCCAGTGGATTCTGGACCCCCCTTGCCATTCTACCTTTAATGAGGGGAGGGGGTCCGGAATACTGTGGCATGTGAAGTGGGGCCCCTCCCTATCATGGCGACCCTTGTGTCACGTTTCCCTTTTTCCACCTGTACTATACCTAAACGCGCAACGGGGCTTGTTCTCATTGGTGATTCGTTACCCCTGTAGAGGATTGTTCCTATTGGCCATCTGCTGACCTGGTAGAAACTCGCCCCATTGGTCGGGCACGTAGATATTACTGTAGCGCCGAAGCGCGAAATACAGGGACACTATGATCGAATAGAACCGTGAACATATCCCCCGCTCACAAGGGAATGGAGTAGGGGAGAGATAGAGCCAGCTTACGCTGGGCCTCCTTGGTTATTTAGGAGTTCGAGTCCGACAGAGGACCGCAAAAAAATTTGATTTTGTTTGGTGGGTGTGTTACACTCTCTGTCAAGAGCATAGAAAGCTTCTTCACAAGTCTTTTTCACCTCCCTGACCAATCTTTTGCTTTCAACTATAATAGCCTCCCAGGCCTTAAGTATTATATCTCCTCGGGTTTGTTCTGAGAGAAACAATTTGGTGACACTGGTAACCTCTTCCTTTGTTGCTAACAGGACAATCTCCTAGAACCTAACTCTAGCTACAGTGGCCTCTTTCTCTTTTATGAAAATATTTTATAAAGAGTGTTCTGCCAATCGATAATAATCTTGAACACCTTCTATTTTAGTCAAGAGGCATCGCTCGGTTGATCCTATATTCTCATGTACCTCTAAAGCTTGGGCTTGGAAAGCCGATATATCCATTGTCACTTTTTCAGCTAAGGCTATTTTCACCTGTAGCTGTCTGACCAATTCCTCGCTTGCTTGTGACTTTTTCTGTATCTCATCAAGGATGATCCTGAGCTGTTGAATTTCCTTCCTGTCATGGGCTCTAGTATTCTTGAAAAATTTATTCATCTCGCTCCTGACTTCATGCTCTACAGTCTTTGCTTTACCCTTCAATTGGCCCACCAGTAGATCCTTCTATTTCAACTTCTCCTTCAGGTTATCTACTGAAAACAAGTTTGTTGGTGCAAAATCTCCCAGCGAGCCTGCAACTTCTGTAGCGAAATCTTCTTCTTCTAGGTCTTGCCCATCCAATAGCACCCTGTGCTACTTGACAACCGCACTATCCATTTGGTGTGTTTCTCTTCTTACTACCTCCCTTCTCTTCTTACTAAAGAAGAATTTTGAAGGAGGCATCTCTTCTGCCAAGATAGGCATAAGATCTTTTATGAATACAAATTATGCACCTGGGTTCCCTCTACTGAACTGTAAGGGTGTGATAGATTGGATAGGACTGCCTATATAAGTGGATAGTTGCTTACCGGCTGTGTCGATAGTTGTTTTTCTTGGTGTGGAAAGTGGATTTTCTTCTCCCCTTTTTATCAATATCTCAGTCTGAGTTTCAGCATGATTGCTTGGTGGATCAGACAATGTGGTGTCCTCCTTCTGAGTCAAAACCTTAGTCTTCTCCAAACTTCCTTGAGAATCCTGTTTACTGGAGCTCCTGGTATCCAGGCTCTGGGTCTCGATTTGCTCTGTAGATGGAGGTGTTAGGGTCTCTCCCTGCAATACTTTGGGAAGGCTATTTCTTCTATGCTTCTGGAAGTTATAAAACTCAACCATTTCATCTGGAGCCGGAGCTTGAACTCGACTTAAAACCTCTTGATAGGACCTTGCTCCTCGGAATACTTCGTCTTGAGGAGAATCTTCATGTTCATATCTTTTCAAATTGCATAGGGCCATGTGATTACCTACAATCTTCTACAGATCGTGCTTTTTGAATTCGATATTGACTAGATTGATTTCTTCCAAGGCCGCGACCTCTACTTTCGAGTGGCTAAAATCCAGCAGAGAAAACGTACCAATCTGGAAGGGAAAGGTGGGCCAGACATTTTTCTGTACTGCTTTTAGCTCCTTACTAATCCCTCCAAGCATAGTTTGATGCACTATTTTGCAACATACCAATCAGTCTGGTAGAAATTTCGGCAAGGCATGTGGAGGAACTGAACAACCGAAAACCCTAATATAAGAGAAATGCTCTTCAACGTACCAATCTACTATATTTCCCATATTAGTCACAATTTTGTCAGAAATCCTGGGAGGTGGGTAACCATATATGACGGTATGCATCGGCACCACCACCCAGTTGTAGATTTCATAGAAGAAATCTTTCTCTTTGTCCTCCCAAAGCTTCGAATGATAAACATGTATGGGCTCAGCACTAGTTGGAGTCCATTTCTAGCTCATCAGAGGAAAATGTGTCATAAAACAGACGACGTCCATGATGTAATCCGACATGAAGAATGGAGTAGGTTTCCCTTTGGCTTTCAATGACTGATATTCTGTAATCTCCTTAACCAAGCTGTCTGAGAACATCTTGGCCGAATCAAAAGAATACCCTTCTGCTACTGTGTGCATAATAGGCACCCACGGTAACAAGAAATGAGCTGTGTTTTCCCTCCTATAGAGTCTACACATCATCATCGCTATATACATTATGTGAGGTTGTAACGAGGAAACTGCATATACGCCATGGGAGTCCGCTCTGAACTTCTCAGGGCGAGAGTACCAATCCTTAATTAAGTTCGGCATGTTTCTTCCATATTGGACACATTCCTTCTTGTCAAAGTCCCTTAGGAAACTAGCATTGTAAATGAAATTGGGTGCTGGAGATAATTGGTACATTACCTGTAAATTTTCTGGCTGGAAAGACCCAACTGTGACCTTTTGTGAATTGAAGATGGTCCTGGTCGGGATATCAACGTTTTCCAATGCCCAACTGATCATATCATTGTAAGGCAGGAGTCTAGGCCTTGTTTATATGTTATGTAGCTCTAATTGGGTGACAATTTTGTATTTGGTAGCCAAGGTCTTCGTCTCGTCATCGCCTAAATCGTCTGGACAATTGACCAATTCATACTGCAGAATATTGGATACTTGCGTCCAGGATTTAATGGTGTCTATGATTTTGGGCAAGGTGTCGGAAAGCACATCTGTGTTCTGGCTCGAACTTTCACCAGGTGCTTTAGTTGATTTTCGTGGAACCATGGTATCATGCCTTAGAACTCTGTTATCTGTCACAGGGAATATGCAAAATTCTTTATCTTGAAAACTTGCTGCTCAGTAAAATGGACAATGAAATTCAAAAATCAATATCCTTTTCCTTGTAATTGCATCGATTAACCAATACTTCTACTGACGGAGTATTTACTTTCCTTAATGAATAAGATTTAGGTGATGGTCCGAGATCTTATTTGGAATGATTGTCGTAAATCAATTATTACTATCATTAATTTTCAGTGGTTCGTGATCGAGAAAATCATAGATGAAATTTGAATTTATCTGAGTCATAATGTGGCGACGGATTAATTACGAGATAATCATCGTTAATGCATCAGTTAATCAAACTTATCTTTAAGTAGATTTCAGAATTTCGGATCTCGGGATGTCTTATAATAGTTCGAGCTATGACTTCCGAAACACGAAATCGCGATGGGATTAATTAATTTTAATCATGTTTAACCCTTTAAATAATCAAAATTAACCTCCAAGATGTTGGGGTTTCAGGTCTTGATATTTTGATAGTCGTTCGAGGTAGGATCCCCAAAATGCGAAATCGCGATAAGATTAATTAATCGTTAATCGTTTTAAATTCTTAATTATCCGGTTTAATGCTTAAGACAGTTTCACGATTTCGGATATCAGGACTTTGGAGTTGTTATATGTTGAAATGTCTACATCGAAAATCCTGAAACCTGACATTTCGAATGTTATATGTGATTTGAATCTTTAACGAGTAGGCGGCTCCATAACTTTTAAGAGATTAGGACCATTTGATTTGATGGAAGATTTCATCAACAGTGAGAATCAAGCACGCATTGTTTTATTTTAAAGGAAAAATAATCTATTTAAAGACTAAAGTTTTAGAAATTTATACGTGTTCCAACATAGGCTCCATATAGGGATCGCGTCTTCCAGCGAGATGCGAAGAATAGTAGACCAAGTGCCTTTATTGGGTAAATTGAGTCATTATTGCAGTTTTGTGAAATACATTCTGGAAAAACACACAGAGGGACGTTAAACTTCAACCATATCTCAGAAAGGTTTTGAAACTTAATCTTTTTCCGATCTCGAGCTTAGGCTATTAATAGTTTCCTTTTCTTAGAACCAATTTCAGATTTGCTTAATATAATCAAAACAACCTTAACCGATCTATCAGACTCTTTTCGATTTCGTTCGCATCAAGGAAAAATAATTTTAATGCTTTAGTTAGGGAGTCTCGTGTTGGCTTAGAATGTAAATCTAGTTGAAAAGAAAACTAGCTACCAGAGTACATTATAATACATGTATAATAGCCTTGCAGATATCATAGACATTGCTTCACTGCCAGTGAACCTGTTCAGTACCCCAGTGAAGTTATCTAATCCCCTGAATTGAATTTCCTTTCACCACTTCAATCAGTAATCTTGCATTTAAATGTTGATATGAGGAAAATCATTTAATGAATTTCCTTTCATCATCTCTTTTTTGGACTAGATGGGGGCAATCATTTTATGAATTTCCTTTCACCATCTGTCTTACATTTTAAAACATGAAGTGGGGACAATCAATTTTCATGCAATATACCAAGGACAATATCTGTTTATAATTTAGCAACAGAGGTCTGTCAACTCACTTTGATTACTCTGGGCTAATCCTTTCATGACCTTCAGAACACCTTTGCCTACAGGAAATTTATCACAGGGAGCTTTTAATTTCCAGGGATCTTCCTTGAGTGAAACTAATGAGTTCAAAACTGCTAGAAAGGCTAAAGTAGTCAGGATTAGCCTAGACATACTTTCTTTCAGTTGGAATTAGAGGAATCATAAGGATTTTTTCCTACTCTCATTTTGAAGACATGTTTCTGAGCTTTCGGAGTTAAGGTGAATCCTTTTTATCCTCTATGAAGACCATGGAAAAGTATTTAGAATCACAGGAAAATAAGACTTTGAGGATGAACAGGATATAACAGAAAGAGGATTCAAATGTTCTAATGTGAACAAGGTCATTCCTACGCAAGTTTGTTCATTGATTCTCAAACTTTTCTTTAAGGTGTATTTATTTCTCATTTTCTTATTATAAATTTTATTTCATTTTTAATTTTAATTTTATTTTATTTTTAAATTTAATTTAATTTAATTTTTTTAATTTAAATTTTATTTTATCCAGAGAAAACTTTTGAGGTTTGAACTGTCATTTTATATTTCTCTGGTTGTATACCAGATGACAACATCTACACGGATGAGACTTCTTTCATATATGGTTATCTCTTCTTGAAAATTCAGCTTGGGTTAGCAGGGTAGAAGCTCATACCTCATATTTTCTTTATATTTTGAATCAAGTAAATCATTTATTTGTCACCTGTTTTGAGAGAAAGCCAATGTCTTGAAATGTAAGTGGTAATTTCTGATACACCTTGTCTCTCAACTATCAACAAGTATCCTGCATAAAAATAAACATGATAAATGTCAGGGACTTCTGCAGATAAGAACTCTATGTGTTACCTATTTTATATTTTTTTTTTATGAAATCAACTAACCTGGTATATTTATAGTGAAAGTAAAACTTACCAAAGAAGAGAAAAATTGCAAACCAAAAATATGAAAATCAAACCGGTATGTACAATGAGAGCTTGGAATCTGATTATTGCATAAAATGCTTCCGGTAACACCCGTTGATGGGGGCGTTAAGGATTTTCCTGTCAAGATTTTCCAACAAAAATGAATTATTTCCTTCTGAAGCTGCGATCTTGAAAGGTCCACACCAAATATGATCAAATTTACCGTGCTTTCTATCGTCTTCTTTCCTCGCATCCCATTTCAGAACTAGGTCACCAGGAAGAAACTCCCTATCTTTAGCTTTTTGATCAAACAGGGCCTTCATGTTATCTTGGTATTTCTTGAGTCTCTCATCCACTTCAGCCCTATTTTGTTGTACTTCTATTAGCTGATTTATTCTTCTAGTGACATCATTTGGCTCCTCCTTCGCATCCTGCCACAACTTCATTACGGGTAGAGTGAGATTTATAGGGAGTACTACATCAGTGCGATATACCATTTGAAAGGGAGACATCCCGATCGATTTCTTAGTGCTGATTCTATTGGCCCATGAGGCATATTTCAAATGAACATGCCATTCTTTCTTGTTTTCATTCATCACCTTTTTAATTATGGTGATCAAACTCTTGTTCGATGATTCGACCAACCCATTTCCCTGAGGATAATAGGTGGTGGAATTTCCTAGTACAATATTATACTTTTGACAGAAACTGACCATCGCCATGGATTTAAAGGGTTGGGCATTATCAGTCACTATTTTGTGGGGACAACCGAATCTGGATAAAATGTTTTCTTCCAAGAAGTTGATCACTACTGCATCTGTAGCATTTTGCATCAGAATGACCTCTACCCACTTTGTAAAATAATCGATGGTTGTTAAGATCCATTTATGCTACGCACTTCAATGTGGATGGATTTCACCGATGAAATCCAAACCCCATTGTTGAAATGAAGCTTTTGTTTTAACTGGAACCAAAGGTAATGCGGGAAGTTTTTGTTTGCCTGAGAATAATTGACAGCGGCTACATGCTTTGACTTTGGTATTCACATCTGTGAATAGTTTCGGCCAATAGTATCCTACTCTCAGAATTTTATAGGTCGTTTCCCTCCAGGCGTGATTCCCTCCACACACTCCTTTATGAAACTCATTTATAACTTCCTCTGTTTCAGATTCGATTAGGCAGGTCAGTAAAAAGTCGAGGGGATCCTTCCAATATAGTTTGCTATCAATGATACAATACTTTACCGCATGTAGCTTTAACTTTCTTGCTTTGCAAGGAGTTATATTACTCGGACATTATAGAGTCAGGAGATACAAAACAATATCACTATACCAGGCCAAGGAAGAAAATTTTTCTTGAATCTGAGTTGCAGGTGTCTGGTCATCAAATTCTTCGATGTTTGGAAGTTCTCCATGGGATTACAAGTGATTTATCCCCAGTGCTCTAAAATTTGATTCTGCGATTAATTTTGCTAAGCCTTGTCCTTTGACAAGTTTAGTTGGCTTTACCTTGAGATCAAACTCTTGAATCTTGGCCAACCACCTACCTCTTTTTCTATCACTATCAGGCTAGACTAGTATGTCTTTAACAGAACTTGTCAGTACATAGGCAATCACTTTGGAATGTAGAACATAGGTTCTGAAAGCCTTGAGAGCTTTCACCATCGTATATGCCTATTTTTTGAGTATGTCATATTTCAACTCAATGTCTCTGAGACTTTTGCTAAAAAATATTATAGGTTTCTCGAAACCTTCAACATTCTTTTGTAAGATTACAACATCGATAGTATGCTCTGAGGCAAATGAAAAAATCTGGAATTCTTTCGTATAATCTGAGCTAGCTAGCACCAGTGCTTCTCCTATGACTTTCTTGATATGTTCTAAATATTCTTTAGCCTTAGTCGTCCATTTGACCTCGCTGTCCTTTTTTAGCATATCTGTAATCAATTTAACAATTTCAGCGAAATTTGGGATGAATCTTCTTAAAAAATTATTTTTTCCTAAAAATGACTGAATCTCTTTTCTGTTCCTAGGAATATTTATCGTATCTATAGCTTCGACCCTTTTCGGGTCGATTTTGATTCCATCCCTAGATACTATGGGGCCCAAGAGTTTACCTTCCTGCATAGCAAAATGGAATTTCTTGGGATTCAGAGACAAACCAAATTTCTGACATTTATCGAACGTCTGTTTAAGGTGCACTAGATGTTCTGCATCAGATTTAGAAAACACAGTTAGATCATCAAGATAAATAACAACAAATTTACCTCTTTCGCCAACAAAGGCTATATCCATGGCTCGCTGGAAAGTGGCTCCTATGTTCATCAGACCGAATGGCATTTTATCATACATAAAAGTGCCCCATGGGGTAGTGAACGTTGTTTTTTCTTTATCGTCTTCGTGGACCGCGATTTGATTGTAGCCCAAAAATCCATCAATCATAGACATTTTATTCGCTCCGACCACTTTTTCCAAGATGTGGTCCTATTTAGGAAGTGGATAATTATCCTTAAGAGATGATCTATTTAAGTTTTTGAAATCCACGCAAAGTATGATTTCACCATTTTTCTTTCTGACTGGAACTAAATTAGCTACCCACTCAAAATATCTGAGGGGAACAATAATCTTAGCATCCAAGAATTTCTTTACTTCCCTTTCTATCATAGGCAACAAAATAGGATTTATTTGTCTGAGCTTCAGCTTGAAGGGTTTGATGCCCTGTTTTAAAGGGATCTTATGTTCGATTATAGTGGTATCGTAAGTTCTCAATTCATCATAAGGCCAAGTGAAGACATATTTATATTTCTTGATTAACTCGTCATATTTTCTTTTTATTTCAGGTGGAAGGTATTTAGAAATCTTTACCATCTTAGGAGTTTCTTTGGTGCCAATATTACAATCTTCAACCTCTTCAGGCTGAGGTTGCAAAGTAGATTTTAGAGGTATATTGTCATGATCGAACAATATTTCCAACAGAATCAGACCTTTGGGGATTTGATTATTCTTTAGCACCAACATGCGGTGATTAGTGATCTTATCTTGAAACTCCTGAGGATATTCACCTTCCTGCATGATCCACGTAGGGTCATTCTGATTTTCTTGGTCAATGTGTGTTTCAGAAAATGCATCAACCATTTCTAAAAATTGCTTGATCTACTCATCGTCTTCAAAAACCTGCCAGTGGTAAACATTATTCGGTATATAAGGCTTGTGCCTCATTTCAATGTGGTACTTTTGTTGGATTACTAAGAGGGGCGGTGAATCAGTAATAACGTAATTATAATCCTTTTTCTTCAAATGTTATATCAATGTAGAATTATTATCCAATAATGAGCAGTAATAAATAAACAATCACACACATGCACAGTACACCATCATTTTACGTGGAAACCCAAATTGGGAGAAAACCACGGAATTCTTTTTCTTATATGTCTTGAAGAATTACATTCATTGGAAGCACCAACTTCCTCTATTTTCCAGCTGCAACTGGAAGGAGGCTCCAACCTCCTAGTTTCTCAGGCTACAACCTGAGGGAAGCTCCAACTCCCCAAATCTCTGGCTACAACCAGAAGGAGGCTACAACCCCCAATGTTCTCCGGCTACAATCGGAAGGTG
>ML781489.1:801121-812241 GCA_009831015.1 Picea engelmannii
ATCCATATTTACTTCTTATCAACCATGACAAAACAATAATGAGTCATATTTACATCAAACACTATTGGTTCCATTACCCAAACCTTTGTGCTACGGGTCTTTCTTCAAGGGTTGACATCAATGACAACCAACCTTAATCAATAACTTTATCTTTAAGACAGTGGGAGGCATAAAGGTAGCAACTGCTTTTGCCAAAGAATCAGCCTGTTGATTCTTTATCCTGGGAATATGATGGATATTAAATGATGAGAAAAAAAATTCTATCAAATCCCAAGCACATTTTTTGTACGACCTTAGCCTTGGATGTTTGGCCTGATATTGTTGCCTTATCTATCTTACAATCAACTCTGCATCACCATAAATGATTATATTTTTAATCTTTAATTTCCTAGCGGCTTGTAATACTAAGACCAGAGCTTCATATTCACATACATTATTTGTGTAATCGATGTCCCATTGTAATTGATATGAGAAAGGAATAATGAATTCGTCTCTTGGTGCTACAAACAACACACTAGCCCTGCTCCTTCCCAAGAAGAAGCACAATCAAAATACATTTTCCAAACTCCTACACTATTTACATTTTTATTTGTTTTTTCTATTTTTTCTTTTTGGTTTTCTTTTTCTGTACAATTTTCTTCTGTACATTCATCTAAACTATCATCAATCGATAAAATATAGTTTCCTAAATCCTGATCTGTGACATAAACTGGGTAATTATTCAGGTCCTGTGGGTCACTTACAATATATGCCAATCTTGTTTCTCTTTACAAATGAGTGAACTGTTCGCCGAAGATTGGGATTGTAGCGTACGTCATATCCAGCTGAAGTGATCTGCCAAGCTTAGCACCCCAAGACCTGGATAACAACATACCATACTTCTTAGGAACATCAACAACAGCTACATCCATCATAATACTTTTTACCGAAATCTGTGCAAGATTAACTACCAGATCTTTAATCATACCTAGGCATTCAACTTTCCTTGAATCAAAAGAATACAAGTCTCGATATGGTCTAGTAATCTCGAGACCCAGTTTCTCCATAATAACTTTGGGCATTAAAGTGTGGGATGCCCCAGAATCTAACATGCAGTTATGAAGAAGGTGATCATGCACAATCAGCGTAATGTAAAAAGAAGCAATAGTGTCCTTACTATTTCCGATATGCGGTCCAAACATGATAGTGGGTTTATCATCTTCCAAATTGATAACGTTCGCATGACTTTCATCATCTAAAAAATTTATCATTTTAGCGATTTTCTTTCTATACATTGGATTTTTAGCTAACTCAACTAGAGGAATGGGAATCTTGATTTTATTGATTTCGTTTTCCAAGTTAAAACTTCCAAATGCCTTTTCAGCCTCTCTGGTTGGGATCTTTGTCTCTCTTTTTTCAATTCTATTAGTTTGTGTTTCTTTCATTTCGGTTGTCTTTGCTTGGGTAGACTATGTTTCTACCACTTTTGTTTTGGCAGTCTACGTCTCAACTATTTTTGTTTTGGCAGCTTGTGTTTCAGTGGATGGTTTGGATGCCTCATTAGATTTACTTCTTGATAAGATCTTCGTTGGTGGAGAAGTTGTAAATTTTTTATCTTTGGGCCTCAAATTATACTTCTGTTGTAACTCGTCCATTATAGAGTCGACGATTCCTTGATAAGCAGAATCTTCCATATTATTTACACTGTCATCATTATTAAACAGGGATCCTGCGTCTAAATATCTTTCATAATCTTGCCTCGTCAAATGAGGTTCTTGATCATCGTCACTAAGATTGTTCATATCTTCTTCTAACTCCTCAAAGTTTTCCATGTCATCTCCCCTTATAAAATTTTCGTTTTTGAAGGGGGCTTGAATCTTTTGATCTTCATTCTTGACTGGTCTTTGTTGTGTTTTAGGATTAGGATTTCTTCTGAAATCTTTTCTCATGAATTGATCCATTTTAGCTTGGTCTAGTTCCATCCTGGATATTTTGTTTGATAGCTCTTTAATTATTTTGGCCATGTCATCCATTTTATCCTCTGCAGTCCTTCCAGATGTGGAGGGTCTTGTTTGTTCCCTGAAACATTTATTTTCTCTAGCTCCTGTCTCAACCTTGTCTTTTAGTTTGTCGGATTCCATCATGTTTGATTCTATTTCGATGGCGTCATCTTGCATTCCTGCCAAAGTGGCATATCTTCTTTCCCTCAAAAGTAGGGCAAAGTCGGGTTCAAAATCCCCTGCAAAAGTGACCTTTGTCGCTAGTTGAGATACTTTAACTTCGGTTGGGATCTTATGATATAGTTTGTTAAATCACTGAGTGAATTCTATAACTGACTCAGAAATCTTTTTCCTTAGAGCCCCAAATTCTGTTAAATAATAAAGGTGATCTTTTTTCTCCCCCCATTGTCTCAGAAATGCATTTTCTAGCTCCTCGTATGTTCTTATGGTAGCTACCGACAATCCTCGGAACTAGGCTCTCACCTATCCCTCAAAAGTTTGAACTAGGAGCCTCGAATAAACATCCTCATGTTCAAGGCCGAGGATATCAGCAAACTAGTCGAAGAAATTTATGTGTCCGGTGGTCATTAAGTCTCCTTCTTTTGAGAATTTTGACAAATTCTTCATATAATTTTCAGGTAAATCATGAAGCGGGACAGGGAGGATCAAAGGAACATACCTGGTAGCCACTTTGGCGAAAATTCTTGGGGGTGGGGGTGGTGGTTGACCACCTCCTCCTCCTCCTCCACCAAGTCCTCCTCCACCTCCTACGCCACCTCCAGCACCACCTCCGACACCACCTCCAGCACCACCTGCTCCAACGAAAGCCATCGATAATCTAGGGGATGAAACTTGGAGATTATAGAGAGGGTTTTCGAAAACTTATAGAGATCTTTCTGCTACTTCAGGAAGTTCTGGAAACTGACTGTCAGGAGATGAAAAATCTAAATAAGGGGAAAAGGGAAAATGGGGACTAGGCTCTTCGGACTTGCAATATATATAAACTGGAGAACCAACGAGAGTTGAATTGGGGTAGAGAATATACTTTTCAGGGTTTCAGGAAAATGAGATTTTTACTTCAGGGAGCGAGTTAACCATAGGAATTTCAATAGATGCAGGAACTGAAAAAGGTCCTTTGTCTTTACTGGTAGAGGGAACAGTCGAATTAGTCTTGACCTTTACTTCGGGGTTACCGAGCTCAGTTTCAGGCTTATTATTAAAAATATCTTCAGAAAGGATGTGTGAAGACCCTTCTTTAGGGATTAATTTTTCAAGAGGAACCTTAGCATAAATTTGTGCCACTTTGGGTTGATAAACCTTACTTGTTGGTTTGTTTTAGGTATCCCCTTGGTTTTAAAATCTTTTCAGGGTCGGATACAGGCATAGTCTGCTTATCGTATGGGTTGCTCCTGGTATTCTTTCGACCGAATGATCTGTAGTGGAGTCGCCAAGTGAAAGATAAAAAATAGCCTTAATATTGTATTCCATCTTTGTTCACTATCAAAGAGAGAAACTTACCAATGTCGTTCTCCCAGGGAAAAATAACCTCATTTCTTCGTCCCCAGCAATGACGCCAAAAAGATGTTGTTCCTAAGATTAACCTAAGGCTTAAAGGATAATGTCAGGCATCAGGAAATAAAGGAAAGTTTTAATGTTTGCTTTTTCTACCTCAGTTATGTGAGAAACTTCCTTAAATCGAATTAACAGTATAGCAACACAGAGGTCGTCTTTTCTGTCTGAGTCAAAATTGAAAGTATTGAATGTAGTGAGAGAAAAACATAAAGCTAGACAAAGTAAGGCATCAATTACAGAAGAATCTTACTTCATTACAGAAGAATAAAATAGATAATATAACCTTAAATGAAGCATAAAATGTAGTAATCCAAGTAGCTCACGGGTCTTGTATTTGCTAAACAACAAATACGAAGGAAAAACTGTTTGATTAACAAATTACTAATTAAAGATGATTGTAGTAGTTGTCTTACTAAACTGAAATCAAGCATTCATTAAGGAAATACATAAAGAGATATTGAGATATGAAAGGGACAGAAGAACACATAACCCAAACTAGACAAAATGTGGAATCTTTGGTTTGCACTTGTATTAATTCTCAATGAGGAGAGTTTTCTCAATTACATTCAGCAAGAAGAAGCCTATGTTCTATCTTTGAAATATGTATTTATACAAAAGATTCTCAACCCTAAGTGGTTGGAATTCTCCTTATTTCTAAAATAGTAAAAATTACAAAATGTGAAATTTGAAACGCTTCACTCGTATCTCATTTGTCTCTTCATCAGGATGGTGGAGACGTTTTTCCTTCTCGTTATCCAGCTCAGTAACAAACGGTCTCTAATCATGATCTATACAGATGATGTCTACAAGTTATCTCATTGGTTCTCGGAGGTGCTACCTTTACCTTGCTCAATACATTTAACACATCTGCTCACAAATTGCACCACCAGCTTGGAGGGCTCTGTTGTATCATTAGCCTCAAAGGTGTAAAAATTCCTTTCTATATGAGGCAGTTTATCTTCCATTTTGATAGATTCTGGAGATAAAGACTGTAGTATTAAGCTAGGGTTGACAATCCATTTATTTATCAAAGTAAGATCAACCTGTTTCAATTGTAAAATTTCGGTCTGGGCTTCCTCCATACTTGCCTTGAAATTAGATTGATTTTTTGTTATATCAATTTGTCCCAGGTCTCCAGAGATATTATCTCTTCCTACGTACAGTGACTATCTGTCAAGAGCATAGAAAGCTTCTTCGCAAATCTTTTTCACCTCCCTGGCCAATATTTTGCTTTCAACTATATTAGCCTCCCAGGCCTTAAGTATTATATCTCCTCAGGTTTGTTTTGAGAGGGGCAATCTGGTGACACTGGTAACCTCTTCCTTTGTTGCTGACAGGACAGCCTCTTGGAACGTAACTCTAGCTGCAGTGGCCTCTTTCTCTTTTATGCAAATATTTTCTAAAGAGTGTTCTTCCAATCGATAATAATCTTGAACACCTTCTATTTCATTCAAGAGGCGTCGCTAGGTTGATCCCAGCTTCTCATGTACCTCTAAAGCTTGGTCTTGGAAAGCCGATATATCCACTGTCGCTTTTTCGGCTAATGCTATTTTCACCTGTAGCTGTCTGACCAATTCCTCGCTTTCCTGTGACCTTTTATGTATCTCATCAAGGCTGATCCCGAGTTGTTGAATTTCCTGTCTGTCATGGGCTCTAGTCTGCTCGAAGACCTTAGTCATCTCACTCTTGAATTCATGCTCTACAGTCTTTGCTTTACCCTACAACTATCCCACCCGTAGATCCTTCTGCTTCAACTTCTCCTTCAGGTTGTCTACTGAAAACAAGTTTGTTGTTGCAAAAGCTCCCAGCGAGCCTGCAACTTCTGTAGCGAAATATTCTTCTTCTAGGGCTTGCCCATCCAATAGCACCCTGTGCTTCTTGACAGCCACACTATGCCTTTGGTGCGTTTCTCTTCTTACTATCGCCCTTCTCTTCTTACTGAAGAAGAATTATGAAGGAGGCATCTCTTCTGTCGAGATAGACACAAGATCTTTTATGAATAAAAATTCTGCACCTGGGTTCCCTCTACTAAACTGTAAGGGTGTGATGGATTGGATAGGACTGCCTATCTCAGTGGATGGATGCTTACCGGCTGTGTCGGTATCTGGTTTTCCTGGTGTGGATAGTGGCTTTTCTTCTCCCCTTTTTATCAAGATCTCAGTCTGAGTTTCAGCGTGATCGCTTGGTGGATCAAACAATGTGGTGTCTTCCTTCTAAGTCAAAACCTTAGTCTTCTCCAAACTTCCTTGAGCATCCTGTTTACTAGAGCTCCCGGTATCCAGGCTCTGGGTCTCGACTTGCTATGTAGCTAGAGGTGTTAGGGTCTCTCCCTACAATACTTTGGGAAGACTATTTCTTCTATGATTTTGGAAGTTATAAAACTCAGCCATTTCATCTGGAGCTAGATCTCGAACTCGACTTAAAACCTCTTGATAGGACCTTGCTCCTCGGAATACTTCGTCTTGAGGAGAATCTTCATGTTCATATCTTTTCAAATTGCAGAGGGCCATGTGATTACCTACGATCTTCTACGAATCGTGCTTTTTGAATTCGATATTGACCAGCTTGATTTCTTCCAGGGTCGCGGCCTCTACTTTCGAGTGGCTGAAATCCAGCAGAGAAAACGTACCAATCTGCAAGGGAAAGGCGGGCCAGACCTTTTTTTGTACTGCTTTCAGCTCCTTACTAATTCCTCCAAGCACAGTTTGATGCGCTATTTTGCGGCATACCAATCGGTCTGGTAGAAATTTCGGCAAGGCATGTGGAGGAACCGAACAACCGAAAACGCTAATATAAGAGAAATGCTCTTCAACGTACCAATTTTCTATCTTGCCCAGATTAGTCACAATTTTGTTAGAAATCCTGGGGGGTGGGTAACCATATATGACAGTATGCATCACCACCACCACCCAGTTGCAGATTTAATAGAAGAAATCTTTCGCTTTGTCCTCCCAAAGCTTCGAATGATAAACATGTATGGGCTCAGCACTAGTTGGAGTCCAGTTCCTGCCCATCAGAGGAAAAGGTGTCATAAAACAGACGTCGTCCATAATGTAAGCTGACATGAAGAATGGGGCAGGTTTCCCTTTGGCTTTTGGTGACTGATATTCTGTAATCTCCTTAACCAATTTGTCTGACAACATCTTGGCCCAATCAAAAGAATACCCTTCTGCTACTGTGTTCATAATAGGCACCCACGGTAACAAGAAATGATCTGTGTTTTCCCTTCCGTAGAGTCTATACATCATCATCGCTATATACATTATGTGAGGTTGTAACGAAGAAACTGCGTATATGCCATGGGAGTCAGCTCTGAACTTCTCAGGGAGAGAGTACCAATCCTTAATTAAGTCAGGCATGTTTCTTCCATATTGGACACATTCCTTCTTGTCAAAGTCCCTTAGGAAACTAGCATTGTAAATGAAATTGGGTGATGGAGACAATTGGTACATTACCTGTAAATGTTATGGCCGGAAAGACCCAACTTTGACCTTTTGTGAATTGAAGATGGTCCTGGTCGGGATATCAACATTTTCTAGTGCCCAACCGATCATATCACTGTAATGCAGGAGTCTAGGCCTCATTGCTATCTTATGTAGCTCTGATTGGGAGACAATTTTGTATTTGGTAGCTAGGGTCTCTATCTCGTCATCACCTGAATCATCTGGGCAATTGACCAATTCATACTGCAGAATATTGGATACTTGCGTCCAAGATTTAATGGTGTCTATGCTTTGGGGCGAGGTGTCAGAAAGCACATCTGTGTTCTGGCTCGAACTTTCACCATGCGCTCTAGTTGTTTTCGTGGAGCCATGGTATCAGGCCTTAGAACTCTGTTATCTATCACAAGGAATACACAAAATTCTTTATCTTGAAAACTTGTTGCTCAGTAAAACGCACAATGAAATTCAAAAATCAATATCGTTTTCCTTTTAATTGCATCGATTAACCAATACTTCTACTGACAGAGTATTTACTTTCCATAATGAATAAAATTTAGGCGGTGGCCCATGATCTTATTTGGAATGATTGTCGTAAATCAATTATTACTGTCATTAATTTTCGGTGGTTCGTGATCGAGAAAAACATAGATTAAATTTGAATTTATCCAAGTCATAATGTGGCGACGGATTAATTAGGAGATAATCCTCGTTAATGCATCAGTTAATCACACTTATCGTTAAGTAGATTTTCGAATTTCGGATCTCAGGATGTCCTATAATAGTTCAAGCTATGACTTCCGAAATGCGAAATTGCGATGGGATTAATTAATTTTAATCGTGTTTAACCCTTTAAATAATCACGATTAACCTCAAAGATGTCGAGGTTTCGGGTCTTGGGATTTTGATAGTCGCTCGAGGTAGGATCCCCGAAACGTGAAATCGCGATAAGATTAATTAATCGTTAATCATTTTAAATCCTTAATTATCTGGTTTAATGCTTAAGACAGTTTCGCGATTTCGAATATCGGGACTTTGGAGTTGTTATATGTTGAAATGTCTACATCGTGAAACCCCGAAACCCGAAATTTCGAATGTTATATGTGATTTGACTCTTTAACGAGTAGGTGGCTCCATAACTTTTATGATATTAGGACCGTTTGATTTGATGGAAGATTTCATCAACGATGAGAATCAAGTGCGCCTTGTTTTATTTTAAAGGAAAAATAATCCATTTAAAGACTAAAGTTTTAGAAATTTACACGTGTTCGAACAATTATCTAACAAACTCTAGTAAAGGAAACATGGCCAAGGTCGTCAATGCAACAATACAGTAAAGAGTTAACCATATCAACCCACCAGAACTCTACAATCCATCTGCTTTTGGATGGTAAAGGACCCTGACCTGTGAGGTAAAATGACTAGGAATTGGTTCATCTGGCGTTGTTGGGACATAGCTACCTTTACCATATAGTTTATGCCTGGGTATTGGCTCTCTGTATGATATTAGCCGCTCAGAATGGGAACCCTGTGAAATTGGGGACAAAAGCTCTACAAATCTCATTATGCCTAATTAGTGTTGTAGATATCAAGGGAACTAGTCTGTTAAGGTTCAAGAGGAAAGGTGCGTGGAAATTTGCTTTTGATGGTGGTTTTGTTCGATGTAGATTGTATGGTTAACCACATGTCGGGGTTTACAACAAGGTAGATAGGTGGAAACGAACAAACTTAGGTGTGATTTGCATTTATTTAAATTAATCAACGGTGTCACAACAGATTTAGGTGTAATTTGTCTAATTAAATTGACTTTGTATCTAATTTGTAATTAATTAAATAACCACAGTGGAAAATCTTCATGTATTACTCATGTGGCAACGAAGGTGATGGGTGCCCTATTGTGTAGGTTTATAGGTTCATCTATTTATTGATTGTGTGCTTGTTGTTGTTCATGGAAATTTCCACTAGGTTCATGACATACAAATTTAATCTAGGAGAAACGAAATACACATCCTATTAAGAGATAGGAAACTAATTGCTAAGAGATAGGAAAGGGATAACCTTCCCATCGAACTCGGAATGTCTCTGAATACTCTTCCCAACCTAACATGTTCTTCCCAATCTCTTTCCAACACAAATCCATCCATAGTTTCTCTATAACTGCTTCATCATCATAGCACAAACAAGGGTTTTCCCAACCCAAATCCCTCCATAATTGCTTTCTCAATGCCTCATCCAAATATCAATAGGGTTTGAATCCTACACACACCCCATTCCTTAGCGTCAGGGAACCGACACGAGGGGAGATGACTAGTCGTTCAAACGCTCATGGCAGAATCAAGACCCTACGGCCTCCAAACAACGATCTAAGCATCGGATTTTTGCCAACCATCGAAACATGGTAACTTGCCATGCTTTTCCATCAATTTTTTTTAATATATATACCAGTCGATTGTGTTTTCACCCTACATTTGCTTTTTTATAAGGAGATGAAGGATTTTATGAGTTTTTCTTCCTTTTAAAAAAGTTATGGTAGATTGTGTTTATATTCATGGAGGTAACCCAACAAAAGGTTAATAGATTTGGCATTTAAACTCGTATGTCCTGATATTTGTAATAGTTAATATATTTCTTGAGATTTAGTAGTTTGCATATCCCATATAATGAGCACAAATTCTGGAATAAAACTTGCAACTACACCAAAAATGTGTAGCGCTAGCAGCAAGTTGACCTATAAGAGACTGGGTCAATCTTTGTTCTTAGCTCCTAGATTGTACACATTTGTTTAGCCACCTAAGCATTATAAACATTTTGGTCTTGGTTAGTAGCAAAGTGTTTCTGGCCTTTTTTAGGTTTTTTCAAAGCATTTAGGGAAGTTAAATCAGTGTTTCAGAGAGTTTCTGGCTGCATCCTGGCAATATCTTATCTTTCACGAATCACAACCATACCAAAGATTGTTCCAAGGAGGAAATTGGAGTTAGTAACCTTAGATACTAAAACACTGATGGAAATGCATGTGAAATGCAATTTGCTACAGTTCTTTCAATCTCAGTTGACAAGCCAGAACATAGGTTGGCCCCCAGATTTGATATTCTGAATGGGTCAGCCCTAAACCCATTGCTTGCCACAAGACAGATCTAATCCTTGGTTACACAGGTGGGCCCCAAATTCTAAGTAGGAATAGATCTACACATTTTTTTCTTTTCCTTCTTTTTTTTCCTGAAATAATTCACAACTTCATTTAAAAATAAATAAAAAATACAGTTCCTAGACCTGAATTCCTAGCTTGACCTGAAATTCTGACTAGAAATTGTTGGAATTGCAAATTTCAGTTATTAAATCTGCACAAGAAGATTGTCCCGAAGGTTTTTCAAAGGGTTGCATCCATTTATGTATTCAAAAATGTACTTTAAACAAAAATAATGTCATTTCACCATCATTATATAACAGGATTCTGACAACGGTTCTAAGAAATGGTAAAAAACATAAAATGTTTAAGCTATACCTATTCTCTTAGACATATTGGAATGCTACATGCATATGCATAATATAATTTCTCTTAATCTCCTACAAAAATTATTATTATTTTTTTTTAATTTTGTTTTATACGGAGGTTTTCTTTGATTATTTTTCAAACTGTTTTCAATGAAGACATTCTCCTCTCATTGTGATGAGGGTTAATCTTCCTTTCAGGAAAATAACTTTCAACTCATTAAAATATGTCTGAAAGTATGCATGAATGTCCGTTCATGCAAATAGACATAAATGTTCCAATATATTCATTGTGTACGACTCGTTGGATTTGAATGCTTTAGTCTCTTTCAAATATTTAATCTATCACTTTCCCATCACAATTTTAATTAAATTATATATATATATATATATATATTGAAAGGTGAAAGGTTTCTACTCTGTAACAATGGTTTTTACTCTACCATACATTTTAAATGAGGTTTATAACTATTGGTTTCTACTCTGCCATAAATCTGAACGAAGGTTCATAAATTTGAATGGATATTTATCACTGTGATGATTTGAACGATGAAGGGTTTATACCTAGGGTGATATACTTTAGCAGTGGCTCTATGAATTTCAATTTTAAACTCTTCCTGTGTATATTTTAGATGATGGA
>ML781489.1:829530-861088 GCA_009831015.1 Picea engelmannii
GATAGTTTCACCAACAACTTCATTGATCTTCATCTCATTATTCCACATACAAGCATGGGTCCTCCAACCATTCTTCTAGGATAACTCATTCCATAAAGCGTCTTCTCGTGAAGGCTTTCACCATAAGGGGACCACTTTGGAGTTCATCCATTTGTGCACCTTATCAACCATGATAAGACACTAATGATTCATCTTTGCATCAATTGGTTTCCACTTGGACATATATCATTCTCATCAAGGGCATCATATCTATCAATTACTTGACATCAATCAATGATATCAATCAAACCAAACCATTTACATCAATGACATATGATCCAACAATCTCCCAAAGAATCAAACCATTGGCATCAATGACAACATGATCCAACAATCTCCCCCTTTGGCATTGATGGCAATACCAACATTGATGTCAACTCCAATTACCAATATTGATGTCAACATGTAGACAAGGCATACTCTACATCAATCGTCAATGTGACTATCTTTCCTCATCAATCTCTCCCCATCAATAGACATCAATCACATCAATGTGATTATCCTTTTTATTATATCATTGTGTGATCTCATCATGAGAATACATCAATGTGATTATCTCTCCCCCTTTGACATCAATGGCAAAGTGCCATTCTCCTCTTGGGGCTGCTCCCCTTGTCTTGTTGCCGCTGTATAATCTCTCTCCTTTTGAACAAGGGATATCAATCAATTACTTGACATCAATCAAACCAAACCATTTACATCAATGACATATGATCCAACAATCTCCCAAAGAATCAAACCATTGGCATCAATGACAACATGATCCAACATCGTTGTGGTTGCAACTACACCAACCTTTGTAGTAATTCCTCTAATAGCTTGAGGATGGGGTTGCAACTGTACCAACCTCTATAGTGATCCTTTTGGCTTGGATGTGGTTGCGCCTACACCAAGCTCTATAGTAATTCCTCTAATTGCTTATGGATATGCAATGAAAAACAATCCCTCAAATCCTTTCTCACAATTCCTCCACCTGCATGTGAATATTTTGTAACAACAATAATAACTTATTGTTAATGGATTCCTTGATCTTTATTAATTTTCATATAAATTTGGAGTTAAATGAACTGCAAAAACTAAATCGCGATGTTTACAATTGGGTATTTTCAATAATCTTAGAAATGGTTGCCCATTGATTAAAGACATGGGTATTTTCAATAAGGCTAGAAATATTGCCCATTGATTGAAAAAAAATGTTTTCACATTCCAATTCAATTACATTCAATATATGTTTAAAAGCATATTTCTATTAGAGTAATGATAAAATCATTCCTTGATAGTGTTTTCATGTAACTAAATACAAGATATACAAAACACAAATATATTTAAACCAATGAAATCCATACTTCTATAATACAACCCCTTCCAAAGCCAAGTATCCAACAATGTGTCTATGGAATGTGGATATAGTGCAAGTTATAAATAAGAAATTTATCTGCATATATGTCAAGACCCACAGACCCACTCATAGTTTTGCAACAACTTGTGAGAATACACTCCTGGCACATACAATGTGCAGAAGAAGTGTTCATCTTTGTGGAGTTCTTCAACCACCTATTGAATACAAGTTTTTCATGGTGCAAAGTCAGATTGCACCAAGTTAAAGTGTGAATGCCGACATTCTTCACATTGCTAATTTCATATGGTACACTATGGTGCCTATGATATGATATTGAATGCCGACATTCTTCACATTGCTAATTTCATAATTTCATATGGTACACTATGGTGCCTATGATATTTGGTCAACCCAACAGATTCAGTTTGTTCCATGCATGGGGGCATTTAGGTTCATTGATCTAGTGTTTTGTGGCCAATTGGATGATAAAACTAATTAATGACTGAACATTGGTTAATAAGTAAAGAGTTTGAATATAATACAGAGGATTGTTATGGCTTGTCAACTGAGATTGAGAGAACTATAGCAAGATGCATTTCACGTGCATTGCAAGTAGTGGTTCAGTATGTAAGGTTACTAACTCCAATTTCCTCTTTGGAGCAATCTTTGGTATGGTTGTGATTCGTGAACAATCTCAAACCATTATAAGATAAAATGAATCCTTATTCACAAGATTTTCTTATTAATGGTCGGTTATCAATGTGAAGGTAATCCAATATTTTGCTTTAGCGTGTTGGATGCAAAATTTATTTTAAATTTTTTATATCATAACATGAAATGTGAAGTATGAAGTGCTTAGTGTTTTTGAGAAGGTATTGCATTGGAAAGAGAAGATATTGCCAGGATGCAGCCGGAAATTGTCTGGAACAGTGATTTAACTTCCTCAAATTCTATGAAAAAACCAAAACCCGGCATAATTGCAATAATTGAAAAAACCAAATTCTATGAAAGGCTATAGACTTTTTGCTACTAACCAAATTCTATGAAAGGCTATAGACTTTTTGCAATATTAATTATTTATCGCTCAATTTTTATTTACTTTCAAAGAAATTCAACTCTTTAATGTAGAACAGGTCTCATTTACAGGACAACTCTTTGACGTGGAAACAGATCTCACTTTACGGGGAAAATATAGTAGTATATAGTGGTAAATTAAGCCTTTTCTAGGATGTGGATGGCCAAGGAAAAATAATCCACTATTGTCACAGTAACATTATTTTACTGCCTAATTGCGTGGGACAAATTCTGATTTCCATCATCTAAAATATACACAGGAAGAGTTTAAAATTGAAATTCATAGAGCCACTGCTAAAGTATATCACCCTAGGTATAAACCCTTCATCGTTCAAATCATCACAGTGATAAATATCCATTCAAATTTATGAACCTTCGTTATAAACCTCCTTTAAAATGTATGGTAGAGTAAAAACCATTGTTACAGAGTAGAAACCTTTCACCTTTCAATATATATATAATTTAATTAAAATAATATATATATATATAATTTAATTAAAATTGTGATGGGAAAGTGATAGATTAAATATTTGAAAGAGACTAAAGCATTCAAATCCAACGAGTCGTACACAATGAATATATTGGAACATTTATGTCTATTTGCATAGACGGACATTCATGCATACTTTCAGACATATTTTAATGAGTTGAAAGTTATTTTCCTGAAAGGAAGAATAACCCTCATCACAATGAGAGGAGAATGTCTTCATTGAAAACAGTTTGAAAAATAATCAAAGAAAAAACTCGGTATAAAACAAAATTAAGTAATAATAATAATAATTTTTGTAGGAGATTAAGAGAAATTATATTATGCATATGCATATAGCATTCCAATATGTTTAAGAGAATAGGCATAGCCTAAACATTCTATGTTTTTTACCATTTCTTAAAACCATAGTCAGAATCCTGTTATATAATGGTTGGTGAAATGACACTATTTTTGTTTAAAGTACATTTTTGAATATATAAATGGATGCAACCCCTTGAAAAACCTTTGGGACAATCTTCTTGTGCAGATTTAATAACTGAAATTTGCAATTCTAACAATTTCTAGTCAAGATTTCAGGTCAAGCTGGAAATTCAGGTCTAGAAACTGTATTTTTTATTTATTTTTTAATGAAGTGAATTATTTCAGGCAAAAAAAAAGAAGGAAAAGAAAAAAAATGTGTCGATCTATTCCTACTTAGAATTTGGGACCCACCTGTGTAACCAAGGATTAGATCTGTCTTGTGGCAAGCAATGGGTTTAGGGCTGACCCATTCAGAATATCAAATCTTGGGGCCAACCTATGTTCTGGCTTGTCAACTGAGATTGAAAGAACTGTAGCAAGTTGCATTTCACATGCATTTCCATTAGTGTTTCAGTCCCTAAGGTTACTAACTCCAATTTCCTCTTTGGAGCAATCTTTGGTATGGTTGTGATTCGTGAAAGATAAGATATTGCCAGGATGCAGCCAGAAACTGTCTGAAACACTGATTTAACTTTCCTAAATGCTTTGAAAAAACCTAAAAAAGGTCAGAAACACTTCGCTACTAATCAAGACCAAAATGTTTATGATGCTTAGGTGGCTAAACAAATGTGTACAATCTAGGAGCTAAGAATAAAGATTGACCCAGTCTCTTATAAGTCAACTTGCTGCTAGCGCTACACATTTTTGGTGTAGTTGTAAGTTTTATTCCATAATTTGTGCTCATTATATGGGATATGCCAAACTACTAAATCTCAAGAAATATATTAACTATTACAAATATTAGGACATACGAGTTTACCTCCATGAATATAAACACAATCTACCATAACTTTTTTAAAAGGAAGAAAAACTCATAAAATCCTTCACCTCCTTATAAAAAAACAAATGTAGGGTGAAAAAACAATCGACTGATATATATATTAAAAAAATTTGATGGAAAAGCATGGCAAGTTACCATGTTTCGATGGTTGGCAAAAATCCAATGCTTAGATCGTTGTTTGGAGGCCGTAGGGTCTTGATTCTGCCATGAGCGTTTGAACGACTAGTCATCTCCCCTCGTGTCGATTCCTTGACGCTAAGGAATGGGGTGTGTGCAGGATTCAAACCCTATTGATATTTGGATGAGGCAGTGAGAAAGCAATTATGGGGGGATTTGGGTTGGGAAAACCCTGGTTTGTGCTATGATGATGAAGCAGTTAGAGAGAAACTATGGATGGATTTGTGTTGGAAAGAGATTGGGAAGAACATGTTAGGTTGGGAAGAGTATTCAGAGACATTACAAGTTCGATGGGAAGGTTATCCCTTTCCTATCATCTTTGAGCAATTCCTTTCCTATCTCGTAATAGGATTTTTGGTCAATTTTTCCTTTTCTCTGTGTATTTCGTTTCTCCTAGATTAAATTTGTATGTCATGAACCTAGTGGAAATTCCCATGAACAACAATAGGCACACAATCAATAAATAGATGAACCTATAAACCTACACAATAGGGCACCCATCACCTTCGTTGCCACACGAGTAATACATGAAGATTTTCCACTGTGGTTATTTAATTAATTACAAATTAGATACAAAGTCAATTTAATTAGACAAATTACACCTAAATCTGTTGTGGCACCGTTGATTAATTTAAATAAATGCAAATCACACCTAAGTTTGTTCGTTTCCACCTATCTACCATGTTGTAAACCCCGACATGTGGTTAACCATACAATCTACATCGAACAAAACCACCATCAAAAGAAAATTTCCATGCACCTTTCCTCCTGAACCTTAACAGACTAGTTCCCTTGATATCTACAACACTAATTGGGCATAATGAGATTTGCAGAGCTTTTGTCCCCAATTTCACAGGGTTCCCATTCTGAGCGGCTAATATCATACAGGGAGCCAATAGCCAGGCATAAACTATATGGTAAAGGTAGCTATGTCCCAACAACGCCAGATGAGCCAATTCCTTGTCATTTTACCTCACAGGTCAGGGTCCTTTACCATCCAAAAGCAGATGGATTGCAGAGTTCTGGTGGGTTGATATGGTTAACTCTTTACTGTATTGTTGCATTGACAACCTTGGCCATGTTTCCTTTACTAGAGTTTGTTAGATAATTGTTGGAACATGTGTAAATTTCTAAAACTTTAGTCTTTAAATGGATTATTTTTCCTTTAAAATAAAACAAGGCGCACTTGATTCTCATCGTTGATGAAATCTTCCATCAAATCAAACGGTCCTAATCTCATAAAAGTTATGGAGCCACCCACTTGTTAAAGAGTCAAATCACATATAACATTTGAAATGTTGGGTTTCGGGGTTTCGCGATGTAGACATTTCAACATATAACAACTCCAAAGTCTCGATATCTGAAATCGTGAAACTGTCTTAAGCATTAAACTAGATAATTAAGGATTTAAAACGATTAACGATTAATTAATCTTATCGTGATTTCGCATTTCAGGGATCCTACCTCGAGCGACTATCAAAATATCGAGACCCGAAACCCCGACATCTTTGAGGTTAATCGCGATTATTTAAAGGGTTAAAAATGATTAAAATTAATTAATCCCATCGCAATTTCGCATTTTGGAAGTCATAGTTCGAACTGTTATAGGACATCCCGAGATCTGAAATTCGGAAATCTACTTAACGATAAGTGCGATTAACTGATGCATTAACGACGATTATCTCGTAAATAATCCGTCGCCACATTATGACTCGGATAAATTCAAATTTCATCTATGTTTTTCCTTATCACGAACCACCAAAAATTAATGACATTAATAATTGATTTACGACAATCATTCCAAATAAGATCATGGGCCACCGCCTAAATTTTATTCATTAAGGAAAGTAAATACTCTGTCAGTAGAAGTATTGGTTAATCGATGCTATTAAAAGGAAAACGATATTGATTTTTGAATTTCATTGTGCGTTTTACTGAGCAGCAAGTTTTCAAGATAAAGAATTTTGTGTATTCCCTATGATAGATAATAGAGTTCTAAGGCCTGATACCATGCCTCCACGAAAAGCAACTAAAGAGCATGGTGAAAGTTCGAGCCAGAACACAGATGTGCTTTCCGACACCTCGCCCCAAAGCATAGACACCATTAAATCCTGGATGCAAGTATCCAATATTCTGCAGTATGAATTGGTCAGATGCCCAGACGATTCAGGTGACGACGAGACAGAGACCCTGGCTACCAAATACAAAATTGTCTCCCAATCAAAGCTATATAAGATAGTAACGAGGCCTACACTCCTGCATTACAGTGATATGATCGGTTGGGCGCTGGAAAACGTTGATATCCCGACTAGGACCATCTTCAATTCACAAAAGGTCGAAGTTGGGTCTTTCCGGCCAGAACATTTACACGTAATGTACCAATTGTCTCCAACACCCAATTTCATTTACAATGCTAGTTTCCTAAGGGACTTTGACAAGAAGTCTTCGAGCAGACTAGAGCCCATGATAGACAGGAAATTCAACAACTCGGGATCAGCCTTGATGAGATATAGAAAAAGTCACAGGCAAGCCAGGAATTGGTCAAATAGCTGCAAGTGAAAATAGCCTTAGACGAAAAAGCGACAGTGGATATATTAGCTTTCCAAGCCCAAGCTTTAGAGGTACATGAGAAGCTGGGATTAGCCTAGCAATGCCTCTTGACTAAAATAGAAGGTGTTCAAGATTATTATCGATTGGAAGAACACTCTTTAGAAAATATTTGCATAAAAGAGAAAGAGGCCACTGCAGCTAGAGTTACGTTCCATGAGGCTGTCTTGTCAGCAGCAAAGGAAGAGTTTACCAGTGTCACCAGATTGCCCCTCGCAAAACAAACCCGAGGAGATATAATACTTAAGGCCTGGGAGGCTAATATAGTTGAAAGAAAAATATTGGCCAGGGAGGTGAAAAAGACTTGCAAAGAAGCTTTCTATGCTCTTGACAGAGAGTCACTGTAAGTAGGAAGAGATAATATCTCTGGAGACCTGGGACAAATTGATATAACAAAAAATCAATCTAATTTCAAGGCAAGTATGGAGGAAGCCCAGACCAAAATTTTACAATTGAAACAGGTTGATCTTACTTTGATAAATAAATGGATTGTCAACCCTAGCTTAAGACTACAGTCTTTATCTCCAGAATCTAGCAAAATGGAAGATAAACTGCCTCATATAGAAAGGAAGTTTTACACCTTTGAGGCTAATGATACAACAGAGCCCTCTAGGCTGGTGGTGCAATTTGTGAGCAGATGTGTTAAATGTATTGAGCAAGGTAAAGGCAGCACCTCCGAGAACCAATGAGATAACCTGTACACATCATCTTTACAGATCATGATTAGAGACCGTTTGTTGCTCAGCTGGATAACGAGAAGGAAAAACATCTCTACCATCTTGATGAAGAGACAAATGAGATACGAGTGAAGCGTTTCAAATTTCACATTTTGTAATTTTTACTATTTTAGAAATAAGGAGAATTCCAACCACTTAGGGTTGAGAATCTTTTGTATAAATACATATTTCAAAGATAGAACATAGGCTTCTTCTTGCCGATTGTAATTGAGAAAACTCTCCTCATTGAGAATTAATACAAGTGCAAACCAAAGATTCCACATTTTGTCTAGTTTGGGTTATGTGTTCTTCTGTCCCTTTCATATCTCAATATTTCTTTATGTATTTCCTTAATGAATGCTTGATTTCAGTTTAGTAAGACAACTACTACAATCATGTTTAATTAGTAATTTGTTAAGAAAACAATTTTTCCTCTGTATTTGTTGTTAGCAAATACAAGACCTGTGAGCTACTTGGATTACTACATTTTATGCTTCATTTAAGGTTATATTATCTATTTTCTTCTTCTGTAATGAAGTAAGATTCTTCTGTAATTGATGCCTTACTTTGTCTAACAACTTTATGTTTTTCTCTCACTACATTCAATACTTTCAATTTTGACTCAGACACAAAAGACGGCCTCTGTGCTACTATACTGTTAATTCGATTTAAGGAAGTTTCTCACATAACTGAGGTAGAAAAAGCGAACATTAAAACTTTCCTTTATTTCCTGATGCCTGACATTATCCTTTAAGCCTTAGGTTAATCTTAGGAACAACATCTTTTTGATGCCATTGTTGGGGACGGAGAAACGAAGTTATTTTTCCCTGGGAGAACGACATTGGTAAGTTTCTCTCTTTGATAGTGAACAAAGATTGAATACAATATCAAGGCTATTTTTTATCTTTCACTTGGCGACTCCACTACAGATAAACTGACATTCGGTCGAAAGAATACCAGGAGCAACCCAAACGATAAGCAGACTACGCCTGTATCCGACCCTGAAAAGCTTTTAAAACCAAGGGGATACCTAAAACAAACCAACAAGTAAGGTTTATCAACCCAAAGTGGCACAAATTTATGTTGTTTGTGGAGCCTGATTATCTTCCTGATTTAGAGGTCTTTTACTTTCAGCCATGTTTATACCCCATGAAGTATTTACACTCCAGAAGTATGTACACTCTTCCACGCGGGGGAGTGCAGAGGGGGGGTACCCCCTCTGCAGGGTCCAGGGGGGCTATCCCCCCGGCTGGGGGGTCTGGGGGCAAGCAGGCCCCCAGTGGGGGTTCGGGGGTAGCGTCCCCCGATGGGGTTTCGAGGGCGAATCTCCCGAAGCAAAAATTGCCTTGTAAAAGTATATTGTAATTTCATTGTAAATCTGGACCGTTCATTATAAGGTCACAGATATAACGATAGATATTATGTTAGGGTTTTTTTCCCTAGAAGGAAACCCTCTTTTATGAGGGAAATGTATTGCGACTATGTATGTTGGTGAGTATTGTATTCTGAGAGAGGAGACTGTGAGAGAAAGAAGAGGAAGTTACAGCGGGTTTTGCTGTAGGTTGTATCCCTTCATTTTGCTAGATAATAATAAAGAAAGGACCTGGCAATTTCTCTGGTGGACGTAGCCCACACTGGGTGAACCACGTAAATCTGTGTCTCTCTTGTATTGTGTATCTTCGGTGTTTTGTTTCTGCATTTGTTTTATTTTATTGCTCCGCGGTCCTATTTTTCTAACAATTTATGCTAAAGTTCCTCTTGAAAAATTAACCCCTAAAGAAGGGTCTTCACACATCCTTTCTAAAGATATTTTTAGTAATAAGCCTGAAACTGATCTCAGTAACCCCAAAGTAAAGGCTGAGAATGATTTGACTGTTCCCTCTACCAATAAAGGCAAAGGAACTTTTTCAGTTCCCGCATCTATTGAAATTCCTATGGTTAACTCGCTCCCTGAAGTAAAAATCTCATTTTCCTGAAACCCTGAAAAGTATATTCTCTACCCCAATTCAACTCCCGTTGGTTCTTTAGTTTATATATATTGCAAGTCCGAAGAGCCTAGTTCGAAGAGCACAGGAGGTGGAGGAGGACTTGGTGGAGGAGGAGGAGGAGGTGGTCAACCACCACCCCCACCCCCAAGAATTTTCGCCAAAGTGGCTACCAGGTATGTTCCTTTTTTATCCTCCCTGTCCCGCTTCACGATTTACCTGAAAATTATATGAAGAATCTACCAAAATTCACAGGAGAAGGAGACTTAACGGCCACCGAACACATAAATTTCTTTGACTAGTTCACTGATATCCTCGGCCTTGAACATGAGGATGTTTATTCGAGGCTCCTAGTTCAAACTTTTGACGGACAGTTGAGAGCATAGTTATGAGGATTGCTGGTAGCTACCATAAGAACATATGAGGAGCTAGAAAATGCATTTCTGAGACAATGGGGGGAGAAAAAGATCACCTTTATTATTTAACAGAATTTGGGGCTCTAAGGAAAAAGATTTCTGAGTCAATTATAGAATTCACTCAGTGATTTAACAAACTATATCATAAGATCCTAGCTGAAGTTAAAGTATCTCAACTAGCGACAAAGGTCACTTTTGCAGGGGCTTTTGAACCTGACTTTGCCCTACTTTTGAGGGAAAGAAGATATGCCACTTTGGGAGGAATGCAATATGACACCATCGAAATAGAATCAAACATGATGGAATCTAACAAACTAAAAGACAAGGTTGAGACAAGAGCTAGAGAAAATAGATGTTTCAGGGAACAAATAGGACCCTCCACATTTGGAAGGACTACAGAGGATAAAATGGATGACATGGCCAAAATAATTAAAGAGCTATCAAACAAAATATCCAGGATGGAACTAGACCAAGCTAAAATGGATCAATTCACTAGAAAAGATTTCAGAAGAAATCCTAATCCTCAAACACAACAAAGACCAATCAAGAATGAAGATCAAAAGATTCAAGCCCCCTTCAAAAACGAAAATTTTATAAGGGGAGATGACATGGAAAACTTTGAGGAGTTAGAAGAAGATATGAACAATCTTAGTGATGATGATCAAGAACCTCATTTGACGAGGCAAGATTATGAAAGATCTTTAGACGCAGGATCCCTGTTTAATAATGATGACAGTGTAAATAATATGGAAGATTCTGCTTATCAAGGAATCACCGAATCTATAATGGCCGAGTTACAACAAAAGTATAATTTGAGGCCCAAAGATAAAAATTTTACAACTTCTCCACCAAAGAAGATCTTATCGAGAAGTAAATCTAATGAGGCATCCAAACCATCCACTGAAACACAAGCTGCCAAAACAAAAACAGTTGAGATGCAGATTGTCAAAAAAAAAGCAGTAGAAACATAGTCTACCCAAGCAAAGATAGCTGAAACAAAAGCAACACATACTAATAGAATTGAAAAAAGAGAGACAGAGATCCCAACCAGAGAGGCCGAAAAGGCAGTTGGAAGTTTTAACTTGGAAAACCAAATCAATAAAATCAAGATTCCCATTCCTTTGGTTGAGTTAGCTAAAAATCCAATGTATAGAAAGAAAATCGCTAAAATGATAAATTTTTCAGATGATGAAAGTCATGCGAACGTTATCAATTTGGAAGATGATAAACCCACTATCATGTTTGGACCGCATATTAGAAATAGTAAGGACTCTGTTGCTCCTTTTTACATTACGTTGATTGTGCATGATCGCCTTCTTCATAACTACATGCTAGATTCCGGGGCATCCCACAATTTAATGCCCAAAGTTATTATGGAGAAACTGGGTCTTGAGATTTCTAGACCATATCAAGACTTGTATTCTTTGGATTCAATGAAAGTTAAATGTCTAGGTATGATTAAAGATCTGGTAGTTAATCTTGCACAGATTCCGGTAAAAAGTATTATGATGGATGTAGTTGTTGTTGATGTTCCTGCGAAGTATGGTATGTTGTTATCCAGGTCTTGGGGTGCTAAGCTTGGTAAATCACTTCAGCTGGATATGACGTACGCTACAATCCCGATCTTCGGCGGACAGTTCACTCATTTGTACAGAGAAACAAGATTGGCATATATTGTAAGTGACCCACAGGACCCGAATAATTACCTAGTTTATGTCACAGATCAGGATTTAGAAAACTATATTTTATCGATTGATGATAGTTTATAAGAATGTACAAAAGAAAATTGTACAGAAAAAGAAAACCAAAAAGAAAAAATAGAAAAAACAAATAAAAATGTATATAGTGTAGGAGTTTGGAAAATGTATTTTGATTGTGCTTCTTCTTGGGAAGGAGCAGGGCTGGTGTGTTGTTTGTAGCACCCAGAGACAAATTCATTATTCCTTTCTCATATCAATTACAATGGGACATCGATTACACAAATAATGTATGTGAATATGAAGCTCTGGTCTTAGTATTAGAAGTCGCCAGGAAATTAAAGATTAAAAATATAATAGTTTATGGTGATGCAGAGTTGATTGTAAGACAGATAAGGAAACAATATCAGGCCAAACATCCAAGGTTAAGGTCGTACATAAACTGTGCTTGGGATTTGATAGAAATTTTTTTCTCATCATTTAATATCCATCATATTCTCAGGATAAAGAATCAACAGGCTGATTCTTTGGCAAAATCGGTTGCTACCTTTATGCCTCCCACTGTCTTAAATATAAAGTACCGCATTGAAATGAGGCGCATGCCTTATATACCGAATAATGTTCACCACTTGCAGGTTTTCGAAGACGATGAGCAGATCAAGCAATTTTTAGAAATGGTCGATGAATTTTCCGAAACACACATTGACCAAGAAAATCATAACGGCCCTAAATGGATCATGCAGGAAGGTGAAGATCCTCAGGAGTTTCAAGATAAGATTGCTAATCACCGCATGTTGGTGCTAAAGAATAATCAGATCCCCAAAGGTCTGATTCCGTTGGAAATATTGTTTGATCGTGACGATATACCTCTAAAATCTACTTTGCAACCTCAGCCTGAAGAGGTTGAAGATTGTAATATTGGCACCAAAGAAACTCCTAAGATGGTAAAGATTTCTAAATACCTTCCACCTGAAATAAAAAGAAAATATGATGAGTTAATCAAGAAATATAAATATGTCTTCGCTTGGTCTTATGATGAATTGAGAACTTACGATACCACTGTAATCGAACATAAGATCCCTTTAAAACAGGGCATCAAACCCTTCAAGCAGAAGCTCAGACAAATAAATCCTATACTGTTGCCTTTTATAGAAAGGGAAGTAAAGAAACTCTTGGATGCTAAGATTATTGTTCCCCTCAGATATTCTGAGTGGGTAGCTAATTTAGTTCTAGTTAGAAATAAAAACAGTGAAATCAGAATTTGCGTGGATTTCAGGAACTTAAATAGATCATCTCTTAAGGATAATTATCCACTTCCTAAATAGGACCACATCTTGGAAAAAGTGGTCGGAGCGAATAAAATGTCTATGATTGATGGATTTTCAAGCTACAATCAAATCGCGGTCCACAAAGATGATAAAGAAAAAACAACATTCACTACCCCATGGGGCACTTTTATGTATGATAAAATGCCATTCGGTTTGATGAACGTAGGATCCACTTTCTAGCGACCCATGGACATAGCCTTTGTTGGCGAAAGAGGTAAATTTGTTGTTATTTATCTCGATGATCTAACTGTGTTTTCTAAATCTGATGCAGAACATTTGGTGCACCTTAAACAGACGTTCGATAAATGTCGAAAATTTGGTTTGTCTCTGAATCCCAAGAAATTCCATTTTGCTATGCAAGAAGGTAAACTCTTGGGCCCCATAGTATCTAGGGATGGAATAAAAATCGACCCGAAAAGGGTCGAAGCTATAGATACGATAAATATTCCTAGGAACATAAAAGAGATTTAGTCATTTTTAGGAAAAATTAATTTTTTAAGAAGATTCATCCCAAATTTCGCTGAAATTGTTAAATTGATTACAGATATGCTAAAAAAGGACAGCGAGGTCAAATGGATGACTGAGGCTAAAGAATATTTAGAACGTATCAAGAAATTCATAGAAGAAGCACCGATGCTAGCTAGCCTGGATTATACAAAAGAATTCCAGATTTTTTTTATTCGCCTTAGAGCATACTATCGTTGCTGTAATCTTACAAAATAATGTTGAAGGTTTTGAGCAACCTATAACATTTTTCAGAAAAAGTCTCAGAGACGTTGAGTTGAAATATGACATACTCGAAAAACATACATATACGATGGTGAAAGCTCTCAAGGCTTTCAGAACCTACGTTCTACATTCCAAAGTGATTGCCTATGTACCGACAAGTTCTGTTAAAGACATACTAGTCTATCCTGATAGTGATGGAAAAAGAGGTCGGTGTATGGCCAAGATTCAAGAGTTCGATCTCGAGGTAAAGCCAACTAAACTTGTCAAAGGACAAGGCTTAGCAAAATTAATGACAGAATCAAATTTTAGAGCACTGGGGATAAATCACTTGCAATCCCATGGAGAACTTCTAGACATCGAAGAATTTGATGACCAGACACCTACAATTTAGATTCAAGAAAAATTCTCTTCCTCGGCCTGGTATAGCGATATTGTTTCGTATCTCCTAACTCTGCAATGTCCGAGTAATCTAACTCCTTCCAAAGCAATAACACTAAAGCTACATGCGGTAAAGTATTGTATCATTGATAGCAAACTATATTGGAAGGATCCCCTCAACTTTTTACTGAGCTGCCTAATCAAATATGAAACAGAGGAAGTTATAAATGAGTTTCATAAAGGAGTGTGTGGAGGGAATCACGCCTGGAGGGAAACGACTTATAAAATCCTGAGAGCAGGATACTACTGGCCGAAACTGTTCACGGATGTGAATACCAAGGTCAAAGCATGTAACCCCTGTCAATTATTCTTAGGCAAACAAAAACTTCCCTCATTACCTTTGGTTCCAGTTAAAACAGAAGCTTCGTTTCAGCAATGGGGTTTGGATTTCATCGGTGAAATCCATCCACATTCAAGTGCATAGCATAAATGGATCTTAACAACCACCAATTATTTTACAAAGTGGGTAGAGGCCATTCTGACTCAAAATGCTATAGATGCAGTAGTGATCAACTTCTTGGAAGAAAACATTTTATCCAGATTCGGTTGTCCCCGCAAAATAGTGACCGATAACGCCCAACCCTTTAAATCCATGGCGATGGTCAGTTTCTATCAAAAGTATAATATTGTACTAGGACATTCCACCACCTATTATCCTCAGGGAAATGGGCTAGCCGAATCATCGAACAAGAGTTTGATCACCATAATTAAAAAGGTGATGAATGAAAACAAGAAAGCATGGCATGTTAATTTGAAATATGCATTATGGGCCAATAGAATCGGCACTAAGAAATCGATCGGGATGTCTCCCTTTCAAGTGGTATATGGCACTGATGTAGTACTCCCTATAAATCTCACTCTGCCCATAATGAAGTTGTGGCAGGATGCGAAGGAGGAGCCAAATGATGTCACTAGAAGAATAAATCATCTAATAGAAGTACAACAAAATAGGGCTGAAGTGGATGAGAGACTCAAGAAATACCAAGATAACATGAAAGCCTTGTTTGATCAAAAAGCTAAAGATAGGGATTTTCTTCCTGGTGACCTAGTTATGAAATGGGATGCAAGGAAAGAAGACGCTGGAAAGCACGGTAAATTTGATCATATTTGGTGTGGACCTTTCAATATTGCAGCTTCAGAAGGAAATAATTCATTTTTGTTGGAAAATCTTGACGGGAAAATCCTTAACGCCCCCATCAATGGGTATTACCTGAAGCATTTTATGCAATAATCAGATTCCAAGCTCTCATTGTACATACCGGTTTGATTTTCATATTTTTGGTTTGCAATTTTTCGCTTCTTTGGTAAGTTTTACTTTCACTGTAAATATACCAGGTTAGTTGATTTCATAAAAAAAAAATATAAAATAGGTAACACATAGAGTTCTTATCTGCATAAGTCCCTGACATTTCTCATGTTTATTTTTATGCATGATACTTGTTGATAGTTGAGAGACAAGGTGTATTAGAAATTACCACTTATGTTTCAAGACATTGGCTTTCTCTCGAAACAGGTGACAAATAAATGATTTACTTGATTCAAAATATAAAGAAAATCCGAGGTATGAGCTTCTACCCTGCTAACCCAAGCTGAATTTTCAATAAGAGATAACCAGATATGAAACAAGTCTCATTTGTGTAGATGTTTTCATCTAGTATACAACTAGAGAAATAGAAAATGACAGTTCAAAACTCAAAAGTTTTCTCTGGATAAAATAAAATTTAAATTAAAAAAATTAAATTAAATTAAATTTAAAAATAAAATAAAATTAAAATTAAAAAATGAAATAAATTTTATAATAAGAAAATGAGAAATAAATACACCTTAAAGAAAAGTTTGAGAATCAATGAACAAACTTGCGTAGGAATGACCTTGTTCACATCAGAACATTTGAATCCTCTTTCTGTTATATCGTGTTCATCCTCAGAGTCTTATTTTCCTATGATTCTAAATACTTTTCCATGGTCTTCATAGAGGATAAAAAGGCTTCACCTTAACTCCGAAAGCTCAAAAACATGTCTTCAAAATGAGAGTAGGCAAAAATCCTTATGATTCCTCCTATTCCAACTGAAAGAAAGTATGTCTAGGATAATCCTGACTACTTTAGCCTTTCTAGCAGATTTGAACTGATTAGTTTCGCTCAAGGAAGATCCCTAGAAATTAAAATCTCCCCATGATAAATTCCCTGTAGGCAAAGGTGTTCTGAAGGTCAAGATAGGATTAGCCCAGAGTAATCAAAGTGAGTTGACAGACCTCTGTTGCTAAATTATAAACAAATATCGTCCTTGGTATATTACATGCAAATTGATTGTCCCCACTTCATGTTTTAAAATATAAGACAGATGGTGAAAGGAAATTCATAAAATGATTGCCCCCATCTAGTCCAAAAAAGAGATGATGAAAGGAAATTCATTAAATGATTTCCCTCATATCAACATTTAAATGCAAGATTACTAATTGAAGTGGTGAAAGGAAATTCAATTCAGGGGATTAGATAACTTCACTGGGGTACTGAATAGGTTCGCTGGCAATGAAGCAATGTCTACGATATCTGCAAGGCTGTTATACACGTATTAGAATGTACTCTGGTAGCTAGTTTTATTTTCAACTAGATTTACATTCTAAGCCAACACAAGACTCCCTAACTAAAGCATTAAAATTATTTTGCCTTGATGCGAACGAAATCGAAAAGAGTCTGATAGATCGGTTAAGGTTGTTTTGATTATATTAAGCAAATCCGAAATCAGTTCTAAGAAAAGGAAACTATTAATAGCCTAAGCTCGAGAACGTCAAATGATTAAGTTTCAAAACCTTTCTGAGATATGGTTGAAGTTTAACGTCCCTCTGTTTGTTTTTCCAGAATGTATTTCACAAAACTGCAATAATGACTCAATTTACCCAATAAAGGCACTTGGTCTACTATTCTTCACGTCTCACTGGAAGACGCGATCCCTATATGGAGCCTATGTTGGAACACATATAAATTTCTAAAACTTTAGTCTTTAAATAGATTATTTTTCCTTTAAAATAAAACAACGCATGCTTGATTCTCACCATTGATGAAATCTTCCATCAAATCAAATGGTCCTAATCTCTTAAACATTATGGAGCCGCCTACTTGTTAAAGAGTCAAATCACATATAGCATTTGAAATGTTGGGTTTCGGGATTTCCGATGTAGACATTTCAACATATAATAACTCCAAAGTCCCGATATCAGAAATCGTGAAACTGTCTTAGGCATTAAACCAGATAATTAAGCATTTAAAACGATTAACGATTAATTAATCTTATCATGATTTCGCGTTTCGGGGATCCTACCTCAAATGAATATCAAAATCTCGAGACCCAAAACCCCAACATCTTGGAGGTTAATCGCGATTATTTAAAGGGTTAAACACGATTAAAATTAATTAATCCCATCGCGATTTTGTGTTTCGGAAGTCATAGCTCGAACTGTTATAGGACATCCCGAGATCCGAAATTTCAAAATCTACTTAACGATAAGTGTGATTAACTGATGCATTAACGATGATTATCTCATAATTAATCCGTCACCACATTATGACTCGGATAAATTCAAATTTCATCTATGTTTTTCCCGATCACGAACCACCAAAAATTAATGACATTAATAATTGATTTACGACAATCATTCCAAATAAGATCATGGGCCACCGCCTAAATTTTATTCATTAAGGAAAGTAAATACTCTGTCAGTAGAAGTATTGGTTAATCGATGCTATTAAAAGGAAAATGATATTGATTTTTGAATTTCATTGTGCGTTTTACTGAGCAGCAAGTTTTCAAGATAAAGAATTTTGTGTATTCCCTATGACAGATAACAGAGTTCTAAGGCCTAATACCATGGCTCCACGAAAAGAAACTAAAGAGCATGGTGAAAGTTTGAGCCAGAACACAGATGTGCTTTCTGACACCTCACCCCAAAGCATAGACACCATTAAATCCTGGACGCAAGTATCCAATATTCTGCAGTATGAATTGGTCAATTGCCTAGACGATTCAGGTGACGACGAGATAGAGACCTTGGATACCAAATACAAAATTGTCTCCCAATCAGAGCTATATAAGATAGTAACGAGGCCTAGACTCCTGCATTACAGTGATATGATCAGTTGGGCACTGGAAAACGTTGATATCTCGACTAGGACCATCTTCAATTCACAAAAGGTCGAAGTTGGGTCTTTCCGGCCAGAACATTTACACGTAATGTACCAATTGTCTCCAACACCCAATTTCATTTACAATGCTAGTTTCCTAAGGGACTTTGACAAGAAGGAATGTGTCCAATATGGAAGAAACATGCCCGACTTAATTAAGGATTGGTATTCTCGCCCTGAGAAGTTCAGAGTTGACTCCCATGGTGTATACGCAGTTTCCTCGTTACAACCTCACATAATGTATATAACGATGATGATGTATAGACTCTACGAGAGGGAAAACACAGCTCATTTCTTGTTACCGTGGGTGCCTATTATGCACATAGTAGCAGAAGGGTATTCTTTTGATTGGGCCAAGATGTTTTCAAACAAATTGGTTAAGGAGATTACAGAATATCAGTCATCAAAAGCCAAAGGGAAACCTGCCCCATTCTTCATGTCGGCTTACATCATGGACGGCGTCTGTTTTATGACACCTTTTCCTCTGATGGGCAGGAACTGGACTCCAACTAGTGCTGAGCCCATACATGTTTATCATTCGAAGCTTTGGGAGGACAAAGTGAAATATTTCTTCTATGAAATCTGCAACTGGGTGGTGGTGTTGATGCATACCGTCATATATGGTTACCCACCTCCTAGGATTTCTGACAAAATTGTGACTAATCTGGGAAAGATAGCAGATTGGTACGTTGAAGAGCATTTCTCTTATATTAGGGTTTTCGGTTGTTCGGTTCCTCCACATGCATTGCCGAAATTTCTACTAGACCAATTGGTATGCCGCGAAATCACGCATCAAACTGTGCTTGGAGGAATTAGTAAGGAGCTGAAAGAAATACAAAAAAAGGTCTGGCCTGCCTTTCCCTTGCAGATTGGTACGTTTTCTCTGCTGGATATCGGCCACTCGAAAGTAGAGGCCGCGGCCCTGGAAGAAATCAAGCTGGTCAATATCGAATTCAAAAAGCACAATCCACAGAAGATCGTAGGTAATCACATGGCCCTCTGCAATTTGAAAAGATATGAACATGAAGATTCTCCTCAAGACGAAGTATTCCGAGGAGTAAGGTCCTATCAAGAGGTTTTAAGTCGAGTTCGAGATCTATCTCTAGATGAAATGGCCGAGTTTTATAACTTCCAAAATCATTGAAGAAATAGTCTTCCCAAAGTATTGTAGGGAGAGACCCTAACACCTCCAGCTACACAGCAAGTCGAGACCCAGAGCCTGGATACTAGGAGCTCTAGTAAATAGGATGCTCAAGGAAGTTTGGAGAAGACTGAGGTTTTGACTCAGAAGGAAGACACCACATTGTCTGATCCACCAAGCGATCATGCTGAAACTCAGACTGAGATCTTGATAAAAAGGGGAGAAGAAAAGCCACTTTCCACACGAGGTAAACCAGCTACCAACACAGCCGGTAAGCATCCATCCACTGAGATAGGAAGTCCTATCCAATCCATCACACCCTTACAGTTTAGTAGAGGGAAACCGGGTGTATAATTTGTATTCATAAAAGATCTTTTGTCTATCTCGGCAGAAGATATGCCTCCTTCATAATTCTTCTTCAGTAAGAAGAGAAGGTCGATAGTAAGAAGAGAAACGCACCAAAGGCATAGTGCGGCTATCAAGAAGCACAGGGTGCTATTGGATGGGAAATTCCTAGAAGAAGAAGATTTCACTACAGAAGTTGCAGGCTCGCTGGGAGCTTTTGCAACAACAAACTTGTTTTTAGTAGACAACCTGAAGGAGAAGTTGAAGCAGAAGGATCTACTGGTGGGACAGTTGCAGGGTAAAGAAAAGACTGTAGAGAATGAATTCAGGAGAGATATGACTAAATTCTTCGAGCAGACTAGAGCCCATGACAGACAGGAAATTCAATAACTCGGGATCAACCTTGATGAGATATAGAAAAAGTCACAGGCAAGTGAGGAATTGGTCAAACAACTACAGGTTAAAATAGCCTTAGCCGAAAAAGTGACAGTGGATATATCGACTTTCCAAGCCCAAGCTTTAGAGGTACATGAGAAGCTGGGATTAGCCTAGCAATGCCTCTTGACTAAAATAGAAGGTGTTCAAGATTATTATCGATTGGAAGAACACTAAAATAGAAGGTGTTCAATATTATTATCGATTATTGTCGAGTTCGAGCTTTGGCTCCAGATGTAATGGACGAGTTTTATAACTTCCATAAGCATAGAAGAAATAGACTTTCCAAAGTATTGCAGGGAGAGACCCTAACACCTCCATCTACAGAGCAAGTTGAGACCCAGAGCCTGGATACCGGGAGCTCCAGTAAATAGGATGCTCAAGGAAGTTTGGAGAAGATTAAGGTTTTGACTAAGAAGGAGGACACCACATTGTCTGATCCACCAAGCGATCACGCTGAAACTCAGACTGAGATCTTGATAAAAAGGGGAGAAGAAAATCCACTGTCCACACCAGGCAAACCAGCTACCAAGACAGCCGATAAGAAAACATCCACTTATATAGGCAGTCCTATCGAATCCGTCACACCCTTACAGTTCAGTAGAGGGAACTTGGGTGCAGAATTTGTATTCATAAAAGATCTTGTGCCTATCTCAGCAGAAGAGATGCCTCCTTCAAAATTCTTCTTTAGTAAGAAGAGAAGGGAGGTAGTAAGAAGAGAAACATACCAAAGGGATAGTGCGGCTGTCAAGAAGCATAGGTTGCTATTGGATGGGCAAGCCCTAGATGAAGAAGATTTCGCTACAGAAGTTGCAGGCTCACTTGGAGGTTTTGCAACAACAAACTTGTTTTCAGTAGACAACCTGAAGGAGAAGTTGAAGCAGAAGGATCTACTGGTGGGCCAATTGCAGGGTAAAGAAAAGACTATAGAGCATGAATTCATGAGCGAGATGAATAAAGTCTTCGAGAATACTAGAGCCCATGACAGGCAGGAAATTCAACAGCTCAAGATCAACCTTGATGAGATACAGAAAAAGTCACAAGCAAGCGAGGAATTGGTCAAACAGCTACACGTGAAAATAGCCTTAGCCGAAAAAGCGACAGTGGATATATTGGCTTTCCATGCCCAAGCTTTAGAGGTACATGAGAAGCTAGGATCAACCCAACGATGCCTCTTGACTAAAATAGAAGGTGTTCAAGATTATTATCGATTGGTAGAACACTCTTTAGAAAATATTTTAATAAAAGAGAAAGAGGCCACTATAGCTAGAGTTAGGTTCCAGGAGATTGTCCTGTCAGCAACAAAGGAAGAGGTTACCAGTGTCACCAGATTGTCTCTCTCAGAACAAACCCGAGGAGATATAATACTTAAGGCTTAGGAGGCTAATATAGTTGAAAGCAAAATATTGGCCAGGGAGGTGAAAAATACTTGTGAAGACACTTTCTATGCTTTTGACAAAGAGTCACTGTACGTAGGAAGAGATAATATCTCTGGATACCTAGGATAGATTGATATAACAAAAAAACAATCTGATTTCAAGGCAAGTATGGAGGAATCCCACGCCAAAATTTTACAATTGAAATGGGTTGATCTTACTCTGATAAATAAATGGATTGTCAACCCTTTCTTAAGACTACAATATTTATCTCTAGAATCTAGCAAAATGGAAGATAAACTGCCTCATATATAAAGGAAGTTTTACACCTTTGAGGCTAATGATACAACAGAGCCCTCCAGGCTGGTGGTGCAATTTGTGAGCAGATGTCTTAAATGTATTGAGCAAGGTAAAGGAAGCACCTCCAGGAACCAATGAGATAACCTATATAGATCATGATTAGAGACCATTTTTGTTGAGATGGATAACGAGAAGGAAAAACATCTATGCCAGCCTAACGAAGAGACAAATGAGATACGAGTGAAGCATTTCAAATTTTACATTTTTTAATTTTTACTATTTTAGAAATAAGGAGAATTCCAACTGCTTAGGGTTGAGAATCTTTTGTATAAATACATATTTCAAAGATAGAACACAAGCTACTTCTTGCCGAATGTAATTGAGAAAACTCTCCTCATTGAGAATTAATACAAGTGCAGACCAGAGATTCCACATTTTGTCCAGTTTGGGTTATGTGTTCTTCTGTCCCTTTCATATCTCAATATCTCTTTATGTATTTCCTTAATGAATGCTTGATTTCAATTTAGTAAGACAACTACTACAATCATCTTTAATTAGTAATTTGCTAAGCAAACAATTTTTCCTCTGTACTTGTTGTTAGCAAATACAAGACATGTGAGCTACTTGGATTACTACATTTTATGCTTCATTTAAGGTTATATTATCTATTTTCTTCTTCTGTAATGAAGTAATATTCTTTTGTAATTGATGCCTTACTTTGTCTAACAACTTTATGTTTTTCTCTCACTACATTCGATACTTTCAATTTTGACTCACACACAAAAGACGACCTTTGTGCTGCTATATTGTTAATTCGATTTAAGGAACTTTCTCACATAACTGAGGTAGAAAAAGCGAAAATTAAAACTTTCCTTTATTTCCTGATGCCTGACATTTCCTTTAAGCCTTAGGTTAATCTCAGGAACAACAATAATCATAAGTAAAGTTCATTTTTTCTGGAGGTTCTACCTCAGACAACAGTAGTTGAATTCTCGACAGCTGACCCATTTAGGTTTGGAGATTAACAAACAAAAACATTGTAGACTATATGAATGCCAGGTTGCATTTTATCTCACATTATACTTATTTCGTTCACTAGGGGTAGTTACATTTCCTTTCCCAAAATTATTACCAAGCTTTGAATAAATTATATTCACAAAATTTGGTTTTATGCACAGAAAATCTTGGAAGAACAGAATCAATTGTGCTATGCAGAAAATCCAACAATGTCTCTAATGAATTAGAGTTAGTGGACTTTGATTATTTATCTTAGATGAAAATGTAGTTGTCCATATTATTATTAGAACACAAATTTTAAGTGATGGATGTCCTGGAAACTTAACTTAATTTCGATTATAAAAAAATGTATTGAAAGTGCGTTCAACAAGGTGGTAAATGAACATTTTTTATATTCTTTCAGGATTAATAATCAAGTTTTACATTACAGTTTAATTTTATTTATGTGCATTTTGTTTAGTCTCTTTCCATGATTTCCAACAACCCTATTGAGCCATTCAACAATCCAATATCTATTTGTACTCAACAATATGCACATGGAAGATGTGATTCATAGTTCATACGATGAAATCAAGTGGTCTAAGTTCTCAATAGCTTTTACCTTCAAGTTTTGGTTGCATTCAATGATCCAAAGAGGAAATTGCATACGTTTTGACACATGTTTTTCATCTAAACTTTGTTATTTTTATCATGAAATCCAAGAAGAGGCAAATTGCTCACCTGAACAACTTGCCTGCCTCTCCAACCTAACAATTTTCCTTTCTAGGTTCCCAACTAAGTAATTAGTAGTTTCTAGTTTTATTTTGACAGTTGACCTAGAATACTTTATGAAATACTTATTTATATAGAGCAAATATTATTTTTCAAACATTCAATTGAATTCGTATATCATTTGAAAGAAATTTTTAAAAGTTGTTAAAATAAAGATTTATAACACTTGTGACAGAGATATCGCTTCTAAAAGTTGACCTTTTGAAATGATTCATTTTGCCAAAAAAAACAATATAGGTATTTATCCATACTAAAACGTCCAATTGTTTCACTTTAAAATATAAATAGAATTCAAAGAAAACTCTGTCATCTAGAAATGATTCTACATCCTTTTATCACGATGGCATTTCTCATTTCTAGATGTAGATGTCATCTAGCACACAACCTCCTTCATCCTTTTTTATTGTTCAAACTAGACAACCTCCCTTTCAACATTGGGTTGTAGGTGAAATTTATCCATTATTTTTTTGCAAATGTGTCATTGTTCAAATTCATTTCAACCAACAAGGACCACCAAATATCATCTTTGGAAAATGCACACTGATTCTACCATGTTGATGATGTGTTTTCACTCATAAACTAATGCCGCAACTATATCTCACATTTTCAACATCTTAGAAAATGAATTATTGTGTTTTCATGGTTGCTAATGTTTGTGATTAATTTTCAAATTGAATAGGCATTTAGGGAGATAAATTTCACTTTGAGAGGAAGGGCGCAATGCCTCTTACTGTTTGGGAGAGTTGCATCAGCTTGCAAAACATTTTCTCAATATTGATAATTGGAAAATCATTAAGGAAATTGATTTTAGCTAGAAAATCGTGTCGGAGAGGAAGAAAAAGTCAAATATCTCCATTACGTGCTCCCTTGGTATAAATAAGATATTGGTTCTTTGTTCCTTGGGTTTTCATGAGCATATCATTTCCATTTCCATTGCTTGCAATATTTATTTTGAAAAACATGTTCCAAGGTCTGCAATTTTAGTTGGATGAGTCTTGAGGGATTGGTGCAGGGAAACTAAGTAGCAAAGTGCTAGTTGCATCACCAACAGTTGATCCAATGCCAATTGACAACAAAAGCCCTTTGGCCGTGGCTCCTGCCTCCATATAATGTAAAACAATTTGGCCTACAATTTTATATTTTATGTGTACAGGAATCCTAACTGGCATGAAGCTTATTCATTTAACAAACTGTCGTGAGGCTTATTCAGTCCACAAGAATGTGTTGAAATAATGTAACTGCAAAGTGTATTCTAATTATTATTGTGGAATTATTCATTAGATCAATCCCCATTGTGGATTGATCAAGTCGGCTATTGTAAAGGACCAAATCCCCTTTTGCGGATTGCTCAAAATATAATTGTAATAGGCAGAATAAGAAGTCGACCCTAGAATATTTTAAAGAGGCCCCATAATATATTAAAGGTGGTTATAACCACCCAGATTGAGAAGTCGGCCCTGCCAGTGAAGAGACACTTCCACATGTGCCAGAATTGTATAAATAAGGAGGCTAGCGCCTCACTTAGACACACACTCACTTGTTCATTTGAGAGACAAGTTTTGGAGATGCAGTTGGAGAAGAGAGAGAGAGAGAGGCGCATCCTTAGGAGAGGACTTTTTGTATTTATTTGAGTCATCTCTTGGCATTGTATTAGCTATCTGCCCCATGAGGGTTTCCTAGGATAAATGATGTGTCTCTTGTGATTGTGTATTTCTCAATGATCTTATCTTATTCTATTTTTATCTATTGAAATGCAAAGAACTCTAATAATAGCTTAAACATTAACATGGTATCAGAGCTAAGCTAAAGAGAGCATCTTTCACAAGAAAAAGTGAAAAACGTCATTGTTGCCATACATGAAAATTAGGGCTTTTGTTGGTGATGTATTTCAACCCTAAAACCATCTAGAAAAGTGTGCCCTCCCTCAAGGATCACTTTGGCATCCTCAGCACAACTTTTTGGTGGCTAGATCTCCTGGAAAGTGAAACCCTAGTTTCACAAAGTACTAGAAGTACTAGAAAACCAGAGTACCATAAGTACCATAAGTACCAGAGTACCAGAGGTACTAGAAAACCAGAAGCACCAGTGCAAAAATCTACAGATCAAGTTTTCAGGGGTAAAAGTTGGATTTTCTCAAATCCAAACACACCAGGCTACTCACCTCAGCCAAGCGCACCTCCTGGTAAGTTCATAATTTGATTTTGAGCATTTTCATTTTTGGTCATTTTCCTAGATCCAGGTAAAAGATGTCTACAAGCATTAATCTTGTTGACAATCTAGAAGGTGTAGAAAACTTCTGTGCCTGGAAGTATAGGATTGGCCTCATTCTTGAAGAGAATAAACTAGCAAGATTTGTCAAAGAAGAAGTGTTAGAGCCCGATGATGCTGCAGGAAAAGCAAAGCACCAAAAGGACACAATCAGGGCCAAGAGAATCATTGTAGATTCAATCAAAGACCACCTGATTCCCTATGTGTCATCAAAGAAGACTCCGAAAGAAATGTTTGATGCCTTAAATAGACTATATGAAGGAAATAACATAAACCAGAAGATGAATCTAAGAACTCAGCTCAAGAACACAAGGATGTAGAGAGGAGAATCAATCCAAGAATATTTCTCTAAAATCTCAGAATTCAATGAACAATTAGAAGCAATTGGAGATACCATAGATTAAGAAGAACTTGTAAAGATGGCCCTCAATGGTCTCACAAGACCTTGGGATGCATTCATCCAAACCATTTGTGCAAGAAAGGAGAAAATAAATTTTGATAGTCTTTGCGAAGAATGCATTCAAGAAGAATCAAGCGTAGCTAACCGAGAGGCCTTACTAGCAAGAGATGAAGATCAAGCCCTAGCTACTCACACCAAAGGAGGAAGAAAGAAGTCTTACTTGCAGAAAGAGACTTATAAAGAGTCTCAACCCCCAAACAAATTCAGTCATAAAGAATCTCATCCAAGGAGATTCCAGAAGAAAGGACAACAAAAGGAAAGAGAATACTCATTTGTACAATGCTACCATTGTGACAAGATGGGACACATTGTGAAATTTTGTACAGCTAGATGAGAAGAATACAAGAGGAAAAATAAGAGGCACCATGCCCATGCAGTCGAAGATGAAGATCCACCCGCAAAGATGATAAGAGAACAGATTAAAGACTATGTCTTAATATCGACCCTCTCAGGATCGGTAACACCTGGAGAAGACACTTGGCTCATTGATAGTGGTGCATACAAGCACATGAAAGGTCAAAGAGATATTCTCTCTTGTATTTCAGAAAAAAAGTTTTCTCAGAAAGTGACACTTGGAAATGATTACCAATATCCCATCAAGGGAGTGGGAGAATCAAACTACAAGCTTAATTAAGGGAATTCAATGAAGATGAAGGACGTACTCTATGTACCAGGTTTGAAAAAGAACCTACTCTCCATTTCAGCTTTAGAAAAGAAAGGCTTCAGAGTTGCCTTTATAGATGGAGAAGTTCTTATGTGGGCTAAAGGAGAAACTATAAATGAAGCAATCATCATTGGAAAAGAAGAAAATGGCTTGTATAATCTAAAGGGTCACTCAGAAGCTGTCATGACCCACACCATTGAGAATCCATGTGAACTTTGGCATAGAATATTAGCTCACATAAACTACAAGGCACTACCATACACATGCAAAGCTGTCACGGGTCTACTAGAACTTAAGGTTGACCATGAAGGCGTGTGCAATGGATGTGCACAAGGGAAGAACATCAAGAACCCTTTTCCGAAGAGAGTCAACAAAGTAGAAGGAGTCCTAGAACTCATTCATTCATATGTATGTGGCCCAATGCCATCATCCTCCATTAGTGGGTATGTATACTATGTATCATTTATTGATGATTATTCTCGTAAGACCTGGGTGTATTTTTTTAAATCTAAAGATGAAGTGTTCAGCAAATTCAAGGAATTCAAATCCTTGATAGAGAATATTTCTAAAAGAAAGATCAAGATACTCATGTCATATAATGGAGGAGAATACACCTCAAAAGAGTTTGTGAACTTCTGCAAAGATGTTGGGATCAAGAGGGAACTCACTACTCCATATAATCCTCAACAAAACGGTGTAGCTGAAAGAAAGAATGAAACGATAATGGAAGTTGTGAAGACCATGATCCATGATCAAGATCTTCCAATGTGCTTATGGGCAGAAGCAACAATGACAGACGTATATGTGCAAAATCGATTGACCCATAGTGCACTTGGGTTCAAGATCCCAGAAGAGATGTTCATAGGAAAGAAACCAGAGGTAAGCCATCTCAAAATATTTGGCTTCCCAATATTTATACATATTCCGAAAGAGAAGAGAAACAAGTTGGAACCCTCAGGAAAGAAGGGAATATTTGTGGGATATTGTGAGGTCTCCAAGGCCTTCAGGATTTATATACCAGGTCACCATCACATTGAGATCAGTAGGGATGTGACCTTTGATGAAGATGCAATGTTCAATAAATCGAGAAGATGCCAGTTTAAAGAAGTATATGAAGAGGAACCCGTAATCCCCAGAATTGCAGAATCAGTGAGGGAGGTTCCCAAAGTTGCAGAACTAGTGAGGGAAGTCGTAACTTCCCCTGATGAGGAAATTCTAGAAGATCATGACATAGTAGAATTTCAAGAACCTCCTCAGATGACGATCTCCCATAAAATAAAGCATGCTTGGGCAAGAGATCTTATTCAATATGGAGAGAAGTATGGTGTTCCCGAAGGAATCATGAGACAGGTGAAGAGACCTAAGCCATTCTCTAGTTATATGGCTTTGATGTGTGATCTCCTAGAGAAAGAGCCTACTTTCTTTGAAGAAGTCGTTTAGAAGAAATAATGGATAGATGCCATGACAGAAGAATACCAATCTATAATAAATAACGATGTATGGGAAATAATTCCTAGACCAAAGAGAAAGGATGTGGTATCTTCCAAATGGCTCTTCAAAATAAAACATGTTGTTTATGGAAGTATTGAGAAGTATAAAGCAAGATTTGTCACTCATGGATTTTCTCAAAAGGAAGGCATTGACTATGAAGAGAAATTCACTCCTGTAGCCAGATACACTTCGATCAAAACCATCATAGCCCTTGCAGCTAAGATGAAGTGGAAGTTACACCAGATGGACGTAAAGACAACTTTCCTAAATGGTGTCATCGAAGAAGAAGTGTATATAGAGCAACCTCAAGGATTTGAAATTGAAGACAGGAATTATCATGTCTGCAAGCTGAAGAAGGCCACTCTGTACGGATTGAAGCAAGCTCGTAGAGCTTGGTATGGCTGGATAGACAGTTTCCTGACGAGCTTGGTCTTTACCAAGAGTAAAGTAGATTATAACCTCTACTTTAAGGTTATGAACGATGAGCCAGTGATATTATTGTTGTATGTGGATGACTTATTCTTAACAGGAGAAGAAAATCTCATCACTGAATGTAAGAAGAGGCTCGCCTCATAATTTGAGATGAAATACCTTGGCCTAATGCATTATTTCTTAGGTCTTTAAGTATGACAGAGTCCAGAGAGGATCTTCCTTAACCAAGGGAAGTATGCAGTCAAAATCCTGAACAGATTCGACATGTTAGAGTGAAAGTCCATGAATACACCCATGGAAATGAAGCTGAAGCTATTGGTTGACACTTCGTCAGAATTGACTGATGCCACACTGTATAGACAGATTATTAGATCGTTGATGTACCTAATGAACACCAAACTAGATATTTGTTTTGTCGTGAATGCTTTGAGTCAGTTTCTGGTAGAACCCAGACATGTTCACCTAGTGGCTGCAAAACATGTGATGAGGTACCTTAAGGGTACATTATATTGTGGTCTTAGTTATGATGGAGATCATGATTTCACATTGAGTGGGTACACTGATTTAGATTGGGCTGGAAGTGTCTCTGAAAGGAAGAGAACTTCAGGATGTTGTTTCAGTTTGGGATCAGCCATGATCTCATGACAGAGTAGGAAACAATCCATCATTGCCCTCAGCATAGCGGAAGCAGAATACATTGCTGCGAAGCTATATGGCTTCAAAAGTTGTTGACCGGTCTATTTGATCTAGATATGGAAGAAACCATGATCCTATGTGACAACCAGAGCTGCATAAAGATGACAGAGAATCCTATATTCCATGATAGGTTGAAGCACATAAAGATCTGATATCATTACATCCATGACATGGTGCAGAGAGAAGCCATAAATTTCCAGTATGTTAGCACGGATGAATAGGTTGTTGATGTGTTGACCAAGCCTCTATCTTGTGTAAAGTTTGAGCACTTTTGAGATATGCTTGGTATAGTCTGAAAGGACCTTCCTCAAAAGGGGGAGTAGTGTTGTGATGAGATGTGACTAGTACTGTGCTTCTAGCTTGATAGTTGTGATGTAAATCCAGTCTAGTATCTTGCTTCCAGCTTGATTGTTGTGATGTAAAGCAAGATGATGAGATGAGACTAGTACTATGCTTCTAGCTTGATAGCTATGACATAAAGCCAGTCTAGTATCTTGCTTCCAGCTTGATTACTGTGACGTAAAGTAAGACGATGAGATGAGACTAGTACTGTGCTTCCATCTTGATAGCTGTGACGTAAATCCAGTCTAGTATCTTCCTTCCAACTTGATTGCTGTGACGTAAAGCAAGACAATGAGATGAAACTAGTACTGTGATTCCATATTGATAGCTGTGATGTAAAGCTAGTATAGTATCTTTCTTCCAGCTTGATTGTTGTGACGTAAAGCAAGACGAGTATTGTGCTTCTAGCTTGATAGTTGTGACGTAAAGCCAGTCTAGTATTGTGATGATGAGCCAGCCTCGTGTTGTGATGATGATGTATTAGTTTTATACTAATCCATATTGATGCAGATGATGATTGCATTCCTTTGAGAATGATGATGTTGTCGATGAGAAAACTTTCGATGATTGATAGATACACCAGTCAGTGTTCCAAGATGATATTGATGATGCTATCCTCCTGATGCTATTGATGATGCAGTCCTCTCTCTCGACTGATGTTGTTGAAGAATACCCTTCTTGTTAAGGGGGAGTGTGTTGATTAAGGTTGGTTGTCATTGATGCCAACCCTTGAAGAAAGCCCCATAGCACAAAGGTTTGGGTAATGGACCCAATATTGTTTGATGTTAATATGACTCATTATTTTTTTTTCATGGTTGATAAGAATTAAATATGGATGAACTCCAAAGTGGTCCCCTTATGGTGAAATCCCTCACGGGAAGATGCTTTGTGGAGTAAGAGAACTCATGATTAATTGTGGAATAATGAGATGAAGGATAGTGAATTTGTTAGGGAAACTATCCTAGATGAATATTTCTTGTCATGCCATTTCTAGTGGTATGTGGAACGTCACATAACTTCTCACGGTCAGAGAGTTATGGCCATGAGAATTTGGAGACCCCAGGTTTGGGTAATGGACCCAAGATTGTTTGATGGGTAATGGTATTAGTTATGATATATTTTCAAATAATACTATTCTATATGGATAGTACATGTCATGCCATTTCTGGTGGTATGTGGAACATCACATAACTCCTCACGGTTTGAGAGTTATGGCCTTATGAAGTTGGAGGACCCTCATATGTCATCTAGAAGCCCGAAAAGGTCAAAGTAGTCAAAGTGGTTTAAGAGATTTTAAAAGGTAAA
>ML781489.1:895889-919826 GCA_009831015.1 Picea engelmannii
GTAGAATAAGTTAATTTAGGTCTACTAATAAGTTAATTTAGGTCTACTAAATTAATTTAGGTTTTAAGTTTTTTAAAAGTATTTTAGAATTTTTGGCCTTTCCTTTTTTTTTCCAATGAAGTAGGTTTCACAATGCAATTTAGGGTTTGTCTCCATTTCCCTTACTTTTCATTATGTGGAAAGGGTAACCTTTTATGTTCTCCATTTTCTACGTTTTGATGAGATAGGAGATATTGATATTATTTTGAAGATTTCCCTTTTTAGGAAAAATACACATAATAATCCTACACACTTACCTATAGTTTACAAAGACAATGAAAAATCAGCCAATAGAATAGAAAAACACCCTAGTCTGCAAGAGGAAAATCAAATCATGCACTCCAATAAATACAAAAACATTCACTTTAGAGATCAAGTAAATGCTAAAATCAAGACCTATGTTTACTTGATTAACTTCACATTGATGCAAGGAAATGAAAGGTAACAAAACAAAAAAAAAAAACTAATGAATATGAATAAAAGGACTTTAAGAGCTATTTCATACTCTGTTAAATTAGGATAAGTTTTATTTCACTTACGACCCATTTCAGGAATCCCTTAAATTGCTTGGATAAGTCAAAGTAAATTTTAGTGTATTTTGTATTTCTTTCCCTTTTCTTTAATAAGTACTTTAATGATTTCCCATTTCTTTAATAAGTATTTTAATGATTTCCCAAATAGTCATTCCATTTCCAACATATGAAATATTTTAGAGTAATCTATTTGACGACATATCTGCCAAAAATATAGTATATTATTTTAGATTGCTTACATCAAATTATCCAATAGAAAAAACAAGGCCAGGTAATTCATTTTTTAAATCACATTTTAGTTGATTTAAAAATATTTACAAAATTCTCGACAGACAATTATAGTTGATATTTTCAGGATCATAAAGGATCGCCAAGGTGTCTACACTTATAAGAAAGTTTTGGTTCCTTGGCAGTGTCTGGGAGAATTTCAATTAGCATTCCTAAAAGTATAAGTAATTTGCCAACAAATTTTGAAGGAAATCTAAGAAACAACCGAGCACTCAGACTTTGTCATAATATTGACTTCAACCTCAACAAATATATTTAACAGAAACCTTAGCCATATCAAAATAACACAAAATTATTTTAATTGAATTCCTTGTGATAATCAGTTATAATTCCATCAAATTAATTGGTTTAATTTAGAAAAACAAATTGTCAAAAATAATGGAAAAACACTCAAACAAGGTCCCAACATTTACAAAAACCAAGACGATTTTTCCATACAAAGACAAACCACAAAATAAAATGAATTTGCAATAATTGAGGAAAAAGGCAAACCTTCATAAACGATTTTTAATAAAACAATTCCTATCTCAGACCTTAATTTACAGAACAAAGATGCAAAAATAAAACCCCTTACCTTTCCTTCTTGCTTGATCTCTCGAGCAGGCGAGTCGACGTAACCTAGAATATCCCACGTCCGTCTAATGAAATTTTTCCTCTTACAATTCCACTGTATCAAAGTACTTTTAACCCTTTTTGGAAACAATTGTTACCTTAAGCATTCAATATCTTTTGAAGTCCAAACATATGAAAATACCAAAACCCCAAACGCTTAACAACATTTTGGTCCATCTACGGTTTACACATAAATTATAGGGTGACAGTTCCTTAAAATGATGACACTTGGGACTCTCCATTATCCATATGCGAGCAAGAGAAAAAAATAACTAAGATGGTAGGAAATGTGGCAAGCGGTTCCATGCTCACCACGTAAAATCAAAGCCACCCAAATTCTAATCACCCCATTAATAAACGCAACTGTAACAAATATTCTTCCCTTCGCTACATTTAAAACCTTTTATTGGCCTGAACAAATGTGTTTGAATGTGAGATATAAATTTATGAATTGTTAATAGTACATGACATCACATTAGTAAAGATTGCAATATTTTTCTATATCAAAGCAGAAGAAGAAAATTTTCAAAGGTTGCATAGAGAGATGGCAATATTGCAATATTTTTCTATATCAAAGCAGAAGAATAATTTTTTCAGGGTTTGCACAGAGATATGGCAGCGACAGGACCAAGATCCATTTCTTCCTCCAATGATATTTTGGGCGACCCAACAAAACCAGTACCAGATGATATTTCGGGGAAGCCCAACAAAACCAGTACCAGTATGTAGAAACCAGAACATGACTCATTCAGGTATTCACACCCATCAACAAAATTCATCAGCATTTATGCGCTTATTAATTCACATACCCATTGGTTATTTCTTTGAGAGACGACAATATCACATTAAAAGGCGTGTATTAATTCACATGTACCCACTGTTGATTTCCTGGAGCAAGAGAAATATCACATTAAAAAGATATTAAGTAGCAAATATTACCTCTCATGGAATCCTCATTGAGTATGGAATATAGTGCAAATCGCGTTTCTGGATGGTCCATGTCTTCGGGGAGAAATAAACTCTCACTTCACTGAGTATTTTGCTAGTCAATAATTGTAGCTTAGGAGATTCCAATTGCATATTCAATGTTACGAAAATAGAAGATAGATATGAAACTCATGGCTGTAATTTCTCAAATAGGTACTCAGTGGTAAGAAAATCCTGAGAAGGACATTCCTTCCTATTAATTTCCCTGCTCCCTAGATTTGGTCTTAGTATGGGATTTCATTTAGATGCGAGAGTAGTTGATTTGCAGGAAACAAAACACTTTTTTCAGGCAGAAGACTTGAGTTTTCACAGACAGAATCGACCGAACATAAAAGGTCAAACACCAAGAGAAAAGAGGCCAAGCCACAAAGCAGAGAAATATTTGCCCTAGAGTGTGGATTGGAGGGAGTGGGGATTGAACACGAGCAGACAAGATACATCTGGAAAATAAAGTATTGGAGGGAGTGGGGATCAAACACGAGCATGTGAGATGAAGCGACATGTTGGCTAGTTGGTAGCGGTGAGGTGATGGAGGTGTGAGGTGACAACACGTGACATACCACTGGAGGTGAAAACAAATTAAATAGTTCGAATTGGTTGTTGGCAGTTTCGAAGGGATGGTTTTAGAAAACCTGTCAACCAGTTGACAGGGTTTCTACAAAACCTAACCCTAATATATGCCTTCAGCATAACAATCCCACTGTATCAAAGTACTTTAAACCCTTTTAGGAAACAATTGTTACCTTAAGCATTCAATATATTTCGAAGTCCAAACATATGAAAATACCAAAACCCCAAATGCTTAACAATATTTTGGTCCATCTACGGTTTACACGTAAATTATAGGGTGACAGTTCCTTAAAATTATGACACTTGGGACTCTCCATTTTCCATATGCGAGCAAGAGAAAAAATAACTAAAATGGTAGGAAATGTGGTAGGCAATTCCATGCTCGCCACATAAACTTGAAGCCACCCAAACTCTCGTCACCCCATTAATAAATGCAACCGAAACAAATATGCTTCCCTTCGATGCATTTAAAATATTTTATTGGCCTGAACAAATGTATTTGAATGTGAGATATAAATTTGTGAATTGTTAACAATACATGACATCACATCAGTAAAGATTGCAATATTTTGCTATATCGAAGCAGAGGAAGAATATTTTCAGAGGTTGCATAGAGATGACAAGACTGCAATATTTTTCTATATCGAAGAAGAAATTTTTCAAAGTATGGCAGTGGCAAGACCAAGATCCACGTCTTCCTCTAATGATATTTCAGGCGAGCCCAAAAAAACCAGTACCAGATGATATTTCGGGGAAGCCCAACAAAACCAACACCAAGCTGCTAAAAACCAGAACATGACTCATTCAGTTATTCACACCCATCAAAAAATTCATCAGCATCTATGCACATATTAATTCACATACCCATTGTTGATTTCCTTGAGCGATGACAATATCACATTAAAAGGCACGTATTAAGTCGCATACCCATTGCTGATTTCCTGGAGCAAGAGAAATATCACATTAAAAGGATATTAAGTAGCAAATATTACCTCTCATGGAATCCTCATTGAGTATGGAATGCAGTGCAAATCGCGTTTTTGGACGGTCGATGTCTTCGGGGAGAAAGACACTCTCACTTCACTGAGTATTTTGCTGGTCAATAACTATAGCTCAGCAGATTCCAATTGCATATTCAATGTTACGAAAATAGAATATATATATATATGAAACTCATGGTTGCAATTTCTCGAATAGGTACTCAGTGGTTAGAAAAGCCCGAGCAGGACATTCTTGCCTGTTAATTTCCCTACTCCCTAGCTTCGGTATTAGTATGGCATTTTATTTAGATGCGAGAGTATTTGATTTGCAGGAAACATAACACTTTTTTCAAGCATAAGACTCGAGTTTTCACAGACAGAATCGACCGAACAAAAAAGGTCAAACGCCAAGAGAAAATAGGCCAAGGCACGAAGCAGAGAAATTCGTTCTCAGAGCGTGGATTGGAGGGAGTGGGGATCGAACACGAGCAAGAAAGATGAAGTAGGAAATGGAGGATTGGAGGGAGTGGGGATCGAACACGATCAAGCGAGATGAAGCGACATGTTGGCTAGTTGGTAGCAGTGAGGTGGTGGAGGTGTGAGGTGACTGCACGTGACAGACCACTGGAGGTGAAAATGAATTAAATAGTTCGAATTGATTGCTGGTAGTTTTAAAGGGATGGTTTTAGAAAACCTGTCAATTGATCGACAAGTTTTCTACAAAACTTAACCCTAATATATGCCTTAATTAATTAAATAACTGCATCACATTAAAGTAATCTTTTATCTTTTTTAAATAAGCACTCTTCATGAATTTTTCCCATATAATTGGGACTAAACCTCACCCTAAAACTTGGAACTGATCACTTCACATTTTGGAAAAGATTTGTGAGGAGTTCTTAAGATTTTCCAAATGATTAAGAGATAGTGGTTAATTTAGAGTCTCACATTACTTGATTTATGAAGAGTGCTTTAGATTAGCCAAATGCTTGACGTATAGGGGTTAATTAGATTTTCACATCACATCATTCAAGCTAAGTAAATATCATATTCATTTTATTTTTAAATATCATATTATCACGAGGGCTATGAATTTTCAAGTGACATAAAGATTTGTTCAAAAATTTGCACATTTATAAAGTTTGGAATGGGAATATGTCATTTTAATGTTTCGAATAGTTGTTAAATTTTTGTATTCATAATATTCTTATGGAGGATGCTTACCACTCACTATCATATTACTACTTACTTTGTAGTATAGCAAACTTGATCATTTTGACAACATTATTAGTTTAGAATATTTTTTAGAAATAAGTTCAGAACAATTTATCATATTTTATAATTTATTTAAGTTTTATTTATCAATATGATAGAATGGCGCGGTTTACATATAGTTATATTTTATAACTTAAATCTTCCCAAATTGGTTGACATCGAATTACACTTGATTTAAGAGTATATAATTATATTAAACTCTATTATAGTTGTCATCATACACGTGTTGATACACTAACGATGTGTCGATACACTAACGATGTGTCGATACACTAACAATTGAATGGCTTAAAAAACATACATGTGTGCTAACAATTGGATGGAGTCAAAATGTGTTGATATTCTAACAATGGGATGGCTTCAAGGTGGCAAAATATCATTAATGTTGCATTTCCTTTTATCATATGGGCACATAAGAATCCAGATTACACTATAGCCTTGGAGAACACTGAAATAATTTAGTGATGTTTTGAGGATGGAGAATATGTGGACCATTATTTGGGATTTGGGTAAAAAGACCTGGTGAATGTATTTTGATCGGGGGTTTTGGGGGTGTATACTATAAATAAGTATGTAGTCGGGAAAGAAAATAAAGGAGAAGAAACACTATAGAGCATTTAGGTTGCTACTCACTAGTGAATCCTTCTAGATTTACTACCGCTCAAACAACGATCTCCACTATTGGATATTCACTTAGTGATAAGTCGACTAATAAATAACTAAATAATTTCTTTTAGAAATAAATAGGTGAATCCTTACCCACACAGAGAGAAAATAAATATGGAGATTGAGTTCATGCAGACTCATTGCTAGGTAATGCAGAGCTAGAAGAGATAAGGCTAGAGCTTTTTACATTATTGACTTAATTCAACTAAATAATAGAAATACATCTAATTGAATTCATGTAGATGAATTTTTTGGGTCTTCTAATGATCTGTAAACTATCGTGGATATTCCAGTGAAAATTTTTGTCACAACAGATCTAATAAAATACTGAAATATTTACTATTACAATTATTTTTTCCTTTAGATCTCATAATATTTAGTTATTGATATTCTGCTTATGCATGAAATAGATAAAATACTAAAAATAAAGAACAATAAAATATAATAACACCATCCACAAATAATATAAGATATGACCTGGGAAACCCAAAACAGGAGAAAACCCAGCTAGAAGGTGAGGTTTCTCTACTCTCTTTTCTCTCTTATGGAAGTAAGGCAAGTACAAAGAAAGAGACACTCTTTGTGGAGTTTCCATTGACAATGTGGCCTATAAGGATGATACATAATCTCTCCTCCTATGTTATGCTCACATAATACCACTCTTAGATGTTTCTCTAAGCTACGAAACAAGATACAACACAAAAGAATGGAACACCTTCTCCTCCTAGTGGCCTGATATTTAGCATAGCCTGGTATTCATCTAGGGGTAGGTGTTTGACTTCCTCAACCCTTAATTGTAATAGGGTTTTGGACCTTCTAGAATCTTCTTGAAATTACATATGTGGATAACCCCACATGTGTGAGTAACGGGGGCTGACGTGGCATCCTCTCATACCATGGTGGTCAACATGGTAGGTCAACTTGCAAGAGGCATAAAATTTTCATATGAGCTCCAATTGAAAATATTTTTTCATTGTTGGAAACATCCCGATGTGTATAATAACATCACAGTGTTCGATATATGCTGGGAAAGTTTTAATCCCCAAAAATTCCATTTTGATGCCTCGAAATAGCCCTAGAATGTTCCAGACCCCAATTTTCCAAACTAGGACCTGCCACTAAAATGGCCCTGCAAGTTGATTCCTCCAGTTTTCCCAACTCTAAAAGGATCAAGATAGATGACAAACAATATAATGATCCAATCTATATCATCTAAGAAGGAATTGGAAACAAGGCTACCTCTATTGTGGAGACATAGAATCAATAAATCTTAGAACGTGCTTGGGGTAAGGAAATAAAGAAGGGCCTTTGAGAGCCTTCTCAATTCACGGATCACCTTCAGAGTCAAATCGAGATAAAATCATCCAGTTGTTTAAAATTCAGCTTGAAAACTAATCTGTTATATTATTTTTCCATTTCATTTAGTTTGTAGGATGGACCAATTGGGAATGATCTAAAATACACATATCGTTCATAAATTCAATAAGAGCGGAGTGTTCAATTGTTTGTTTCTACGAAGTGTTGTACTGAATCTTGATGCTTTACTAGATAGCGTTGATATGATTTCTACTCTGAGGTTGGATTTGGATCAACCCAATCCAAGATGACCGACTAAACCATCAAGAAATGTCTGAATTGAGTACAAGTGCTTTAGGAACACCAATACTTGGAAGGAGTAGTGGGACTCTCCCCACTATTGAATCGACTCAACCAAATCGATCTCCAATGAAGGAATTGTGGGGGTCTAGTTAGATGAATAATAATGCTTGTAGGTCCTGGGCCGATTGCTCACAATATATGTTAGTCCCTGAATGGGTACGGTAGTCCACTCACAACACCTGTCAAACAATTTTTTTGATGCCTTGTTTCTCTATCTTTCCCGTCAAAAAACAATATGTTTAAAATTCTGTCCTTCAACAATAAAGTTTTAATAAAAAAATTGTGTTTCAATAGTTAAGTTTTGATTAAGAAATTACTTTTCAATAATGAAGGTGTGTTAAAAATTTTAACCTTCAAATTTACATACTCTTCAAAAGATAAAGAAAAAACACAAAATAGTGTGCTCAACATAAAATTGACGACAAATAAGTGTGTGTGTGTGTGTGTGTGTGTGTGTGTGTGTGACACACACACACACAATCCATTTTAACTTTGGATTAAGCCAACAACATAAAAAAAAATTGAATTTATTAAAAAATCTTATTATATACAAGGAAAATAAATGCTACTACTCTAAAATCTACTCTTTGTAAAGAAATATTCCTAAGCTCTTTTAGGGAAAATCTGATATCCATCCAGTTAAATTCCTAAGAAAAAAATAAAATCCATTTGTTAGCAATACATCCAACCTAATTATACAAAGAAAATATTTTACATTGTGCTAATATTACAGATAGAAAAAAATATTACAATATGTTAACATTCACAACATTAATTCACAGATCCTTCGATTTTTATGCCTAAATAATGGATTGAAGTCACATGAAAACATTTTAAATCACAAATATTCAAACTCATCAAAACATATCTGAAGGGGATCTGCTCAATAAGAACCTGAAATCACAAATATTCAAAGCTAAAAGGAACTCTTAGAGACTCCTCTCTTCTGTGGTTGGTACATTTAAATTTTTCGCTGCAAGCATATTTCTATGAAATGAACAACTTTTTTTAGGGATAATTTACGAAATAAACATTTTTTTTAATGTAGAAACCATAATCTATGAAATAAATATTTTTCTTTAATATAGAAATTGTTACGCCCCCAAAAGTCATGCCCAAGTCCAACGTTGGTATCTCGTTGGCATGCGACACCATGGTGGTTCTCCCTTGGTATCTTGACTCAACCAAGGATACTTCACCCTGACTATGCCTCTTCACCTAGAGCATACCCATATTTTGTTATAGGCTACGGGCGAGTCACATCCTTACTCTATGTAACTCACTTGTATACTTAGACAATTGTTAACTTAGTTTAAAATTTAGTCAATTCAACATACAACAAAAAGCATGCAGAACACAAGAGACATATATAAAGTGCAGGCGACATGAACCATGCCTAATACCCAAATTCGTTTATTTATACAAAGAGAAAGATTTACAAGAGGGTGTTGTTGTTCTAGTTACAAAAATGGGCAGAGAGTCATGACCCATCCATTTATCAAGGATAACCCAAGGAATGATTCATTTGTTTATCAAGGTCCCTGGTATAGTTGGCTAGGAATCTTAGATGTTGTTCCAGAACTCTAGCTTTCCAAAATGGAGTCTTGCATTCTTCCTTCTTCAAAATTGTCAAAAAACTGCAGGTACTTTGCTCGCATGTTTTCTTCATGTTCCCATGTAGCATCTTCAGGACCGTATCAAGTCCATTGAACCTCTACCAACCCTATGGTTTTGTTCCTGAGAAACTTGAATTTTCAGTCCAGGATGCATAAGAGTCCCACCTGGAAATCCCCTTCATGCTCCACGTGGATCACATTCCAATCAATTATGTGGTTAGGATTAGGTACACACTCCTTTAATAAAGATACATGAAATACATTATGCACTCTTATGGATGCAGGCAATGCTAGCATGTATGCAACTGGCCCTATCTTTTCTAATATTTCAAAAGGTCCACAATATTTCACTGCCAACTTCGGGAAACTTCCTAATCTTATCAAACTTCTCTTTGCATTTACTTTTAATAACACATGTTCTCCCACTTTAAAATATCTGAAAACTCTATTCTTATATGCATAACGTTTCTTCCTATCCTAGGCAACCTTTAAATTCGGTTTTACCCTTGTCATTTTCTCTTCCATTTCTTTTAACAATTCTGGTCCAACAACTTCTATGTCTGTTGGATTATCCCAACTCACTGGTGTGTTACATTTTCTGCCATACAATGCTTCAAAGAGACTCATCTTCAATGAGGCTTGATACCCATTATTGTTAAATTGAACTAAATGAATATAATCTTCCCACTTTGATGGTTGATCCATCACATACATTCTAAGCATGTCCTCAATTATCCTGTTAGTCCATTATGTTTGCCCATATGAATCTGGATGATATAATGTACTAAGATTTAAATTTGTTCCAAAGCCTTTGAACAAACCTTTCCAAAAATTATATGTGAACTTTGGATCTCTATATGAAACTATTGCTTTAGGCACTTCATGTAGCCTAGCAACTTCCTTCATGTATAAATCTGCAATATTTGTTTCCTTGTGTGTAGTCTTTACTGAAATAAAATTTGTTGCTTTTGTCAATTTGTCCACCACCACCATGATGGAATCATGTTGCTTCATTGTACTAGGAAACTTAGTAATAAAATCAACTGTAACTACTTCCCACTTCCATTCTATAAAGGGAAATGGATGTAGCAAACCTGCTGGATTTCTATGTTATGCCTTTACCTTTTGGCATTATATACATCTAGCTATGTAATTAGTCACTTATTTCTTCATTCCTGGACAAAAATATTGGCTTCTTACAACTGTAATTGTTTTATGATATACTGGGTTCTTGACATATGGCACATTGTGCATTTCCTCCAAAACTGCATTTTCAGATCACTAAAGTTAGGCACATATAGTTTTCCTTTCTACATGAGAATCTCATCTTCTTTCAGCTCATAAGAATTGAATTTCTACTGAAAATTACCTTGTTGTAATGTCTCTTTTATTTTTAAATAATTTTGATCTGAATTTGTTGTTGCAACAATTTTTTCTTTCAGATTTGTCATGTACATGCTAATGGATTCTATATGCACTTCATGAGCTATCCTTCTGAGTGTATTGGCCACTTGTGACTTGATTTTCCTTTCCCTTTATGTGCTTAATTTTGAAGTCATATTCACTCAGAAATTATAGCCATCTTGTTTGTGTGACATTTAGTATTGGCTGCCCAAAAAAATGTTTCAGACTGTAGTGGTATGTTCTTGGCTCAAACTTCTTACCCATAAGGTAATCCCTCCACATTTTCAATGCATGTACTATCGCTGCTAATTCCAAGTCACGTGTACCATAATTTCTCTCATTCTCTTTTAATATTTTGGACTCATAACATACCACATGGTCCCTTTGATTAATAACTCCACCAAGTCCTTCCTTGCATGCATTGGTGCACACAACAAAATATTCATTTGGATCGACAATCTTCAATATTGGTGCACTTGTCAATATTTCCTTTAACTGTCGAAAACTCTCTTCACACTTGGAATTCCATTCAAATTTCACTCCCTTCTTTTGCAAAGAAGTGATTGGACTTGCAATCCTTGAGAACCCTTTTATGAATCTTCGGTAATAACCGGAAAGACCCATGAATGATATGACCTTTGTCAAATTCTTTGGCGTTGGCCACCCTCTAATGACCTCTATATTCTCAGGATCAACTTTTATCCCTCCTATTGAAATTATATTCCCCAAGTAGTGAATCTTCTTTTGGTAAAATATGCACTTACTTAGCTTAGCATACAATTTATGCTCTCTTAAAACTTGCAACACCATTATTAAATGTTTCTCATGTTCTTATTTTGATTTAGAATAGCCGAGGATATCATCTAAGAATACAATCACAAACTTGTCCAGGTACTCCCTGAACACTCCATTCATCATGCACATAAGAACTGCTAGGGCATTTGATAGCCCAAATGGCACTACCGTGAATTCATAATGCCCATATCTTGTTCTAAATGTTGTCTTGTTGATGTATTATTCCTTTATTCTTACATGATGATAGCCTAATATCAAGCCAATCTTCAAAAATATTCTTGCACATTTTAGCTGGTTAAACAAATCATCAATTCTTTTCAAAGGATACTTATTCTTTATGGTAACCTTATTAAGCTGCCTGAAATCAATACACAACCTTAAGGTTCCATCCTTCTTATTCACAAAACGAACTGGGGCTCCCCAAGGTGACACACTTGGGCACATATACCCCTTCTTCAAAAGTTATTCAAGATGCATCTGCAACTCTTTATTTCTGGTGTACCCATTCTTTAAGGTGTCTTAGACACTGGGGCAACTCATGGAACCAAATCAATAGAGAAATCAATGTCTCTTTTTGGTGGTAGTCCCAAAATTTCTCTAAAAACATATTCAAAATCCCTCAAAACCGGATGGTCTTCAATGCTTGCCACTTTGTCTTTGGATTCCTCTTCCATATAGGCTGCAACCATCTGACATCCTTTCCCGGAGCTCTTCTTCAAATGAATAGTTGAAATCTCTCTAATAGCTATAACTCTCTGAATGCCTTGAATCTTGCCTTGCTTCTCTTCCTCATCAAGACATGTCATTGTCTTGTTTTAACAATCTGGGACATCATGATGTTTCTCCAACCTATCCATACCAATTAGACAATCATATGAACCCAATGGTATGATGTTTACATCCACCTTTGTATTGAGTCCATTCATGTCTATCGGAAAATATTTAACCAACTCATTGATTTTCCTCTTAGCCCTCGTGGCTAACTGAACTAACCAAGATTTCTTATGCTTACTTATTTGCAAGTGAAATCTTTCAACAGTGTTAGAATTTACGTAACTATGGCTAGCTCTTGAATCAATTAAAATTGCTATGGGCTCATTATTGATCTTACCTTCCACTTCAGTCATGGGGAATTGATACTCTGCCTTATTATTGTCCAAGGATTCATAAATCCTTGGCTTGCTTAATCACGTGTCTTCCATTGTTTTAGCCTCTTGAATGTTGTGGATAGTCCCCATTCTTTCTCCTTTGTGAGGGAAATCCTTATGTAGATGATTTCCCCCACATCCCCAACATTGTACCGACTGTTGCCTTGGCCTTTTTCCAAATGAATCTGTAGTCTTGTCTTCTTTTTGGGTGACTTGACCGTGTTGATTCGCTTCGAAATTGTTCCTGAAAAAGGGTGGCTTACAATTCTTTTGCCTTTGATCCTTCTTATCCTTCATCTTGTCATTCCAAGCTTTTGGGAAAACTGGTCTTCCTTTTCTTTGTTCATATAGACGTCTTGCTCTCCTTATGGTTTCCTCCAAGGTTTTGGGGTTGTCATATTGAATCTTATCACTATAGAAAGAGGGTAACCCACTTAGAAATCTTTGGATTTTGACTTTCTCATCCTTGATGAGGTCAACATACTTCAACAGTTCAAAGAACCGCTTCTCGTATTCCTCCATTTTCATGGTTGCCAACTTGAGTTCAAAGAACTCTTTCATCTTTCTTTCATAGTAATGCTCAGACAAATATTTGTCTTGGAAATATCCTTTGAACTGCCTCCATGGGATTCTTTTCTCATCAAGGTTCTTGGATTGCTTAAGTTGATCCCACCACATGGTTGTTGTTATATCCTAGGCCTGCAACTCTCCCTTCTACTCATGAAAACAACCTATTCATCTATCAAGCTAGCTCTTAGTTAGTCTTTCTTCTTCATTGTGTGTCAAGTTATTTTGTTTTATGTCTTCCCATTTTTGTTTAATGTTAGTTTTTTTACTTTCTATAAGGTTGAGTCAGGTCTTGATTTGAGTTTGGACAAGTCCTATCACGATGTTTTATATCAATGATGGTGCACAAAAGAGTTAACCTATGCCTTTAGGTGTAAAAGTGTTGATTGCAAGAATGTTTGGACAAGTCCTATCACCATGTTTTATATCACTGATGCATCATAAAAGAGTTAACCTATGTTTAGATGTGTAAAAGTATTGATTGCAAGAATGAAGACATTCTTGCAATCAATAGACAGACTCTGGTTTTATGAGTTTTCATGACTTAAACATATTTTAAAGTTTGATTAAAGTCCATTGACACCTAAATTGCGCTCATGTTTCTTATTACCCTTGAAATCATGCACATTGTTTCCCTGTGCAGTTTTCATTGTAGATATTGAGAGAACCCTAAGTGGTGCATGGGTATTGGCCACCATTGTCGACAAAGGGAATCTAGGGTATGATGATACCACACGAGGGCGCTAGTAGCTTTAGAGGGAAAAGACAATAGGGTTCAAGTTGTTCGAATCCCTACCAGAGATCAGGGACATATTCATCAGGGGTGAGTGGTAGGATTTCATTTGCGCTCTCAATGGATACCATACAAAAATTGCTCTAATTTTTGCACAAAAATCTGATGGATACTAGACAAAAGTTGGGGATGTAATCATCCATGTAGCAAATCATTTTATTGATATAGCATGTTCTCTTCCTATCGGTGGAGAGAGGTGGTTCAAGAAAGGGAAGTTATATACATGTAACAGAGCATCTTCAATGAGGCTTGATACCCATTATTGTAGGTAAATTGAACTAAATGAATATAATCTTCCCACTTTGATGGTTGATCCATGACATACATTCTAAGCATGTCCCCAATTATCCTGTTGGTCCTTTATGTTTTCCCATATGACTCTAGATGATATACTGTACTGAGATTTAAATTTGTTCCAAAACCTTTGAACAAACCTTTCCAAAAATTAGATGTGAACTTTGGATCTCTATATGAAACTATTGCTTTAGGCACTTCATGTATCCTAACAATGTCTATAATATTCCAAATATAAAAGTATGCAGAATAGAAATAAAATGCTAGAAATGGCAGAATAACAATAATATAACCAACATATTCTCCACAATAACACATAAATGATATAAGAACAACATCAAAAATAACACTTTGATTCAGAAAGAAATGTTCACGGTCCTCTTCGAGGGGGAAACCTCCAATCGAGCAATGATCTATTACAATAATTTCCAATCTAGGGTTCTCATTCCCTTGACTCCTATTTTTACTAAATATGTCTATCAAAAGAAGCATCTAGAGGAAGATCCTTCTAGAAGCGGAAGCTTCTATTAGGTCTTCTTACATCTGCCTTATTGTATTTTATTGAAAGGCCTTATTAATATTGACCTTTATTACATCCGAATATATTATTCTACCTATGTGCGGGTTAGGACCCTAACATGTCCGCCCCCTTAAAAATAGCCTTGTCCTCAAGGCTTGAGATATGGAAATTGTTGTAGAATGGTAGCTCGTTCCCAAGTGGCATTTGCTAGAGTTGTATCTGTCCACTGGACTATCACTTCCTTGATGGTTCTCTGACGTAGGCCATGCTCACGTTGGTCCAAAACTGCTTCTGGATGTAGCCAAATGGATCCTTCTTCATCTAACTCAGGTAGGTTGGTTTGAATTTGGCACCTAGTTCCAATCACCTTCTTTAAGCATGAAACATGAAAAACAGGATGTAGCTTCAAATGACTGGGAAAAGCTAACTGATACGCTACTTGTCCCACATGCTTGATAACTGTATAATGACCATAAAATTTGGGTGCTAGCTTCTAACAATGCTCGGCCTTGAGGGAAGTTTGCTTGTATGGTTGCAGTTGCAGAAACACCTAATCCCCTTCTGCAAATTGATGTTCAGAGCAACCTTGATCTGCTTGTTTCTTCATGCAATTTTGTGCCATGACCAGGTTCTCTTTGAGGGTACGGAGAATAGCCTCTCGAACGATAAGTGTTTGGTCAACCACCTGGACCTTCGAGGTACCTGGTAAGTATGAGAGAAATGAAGGTGGCTTCTGTCCATATACCACTTCAAAAGGAGTCATGCTTGTAGCTGTATGCTAGGAAGTGTTGTACCACCATTCAGCTAGGGGTAACCATTGAGCCCATTGATTTTTCTTTTTAGAGACAAAACACCTCAGATATGTTTCCAAACACTTGTTGACAACTTCCGTTTGACCATCAGTCTGGGGATGATAAACTATGTTGAGATGCAATTGGGTGCCCTGTAGCTTGAACAGTTCTTGCCAAAAATTTCTTGTGAAAGTTGGGTCACGATCAGAAACAATAGAGTGTGGCATGCCATGAAGCTTGAAGACCTAGTCCATGAAAATTTGAGCCACCGTGGACGCTATAAATGGGTGTTGAAGAGCGCAGAAATGAGCATACTTGGAAAGGCAATCAACAACCACCATTATGACTGATTTATTTATCGATTTGGGTAAGCTGGTAATAAATTCCATAGAGATATCCTTCCAAATAGCAGGTGGGATCAAAAGCGGTTGTAGTGTGCCTGGAGATTTGATTGTTTCTCCCTTGTTGCGTTGAAACACATCACATTCAACGACAAAATTACGGATGTCCTATTTTATACCATCCCAGAAAAAAGAACGTTTGACCCTGTCATAGGTTTTGGTGAACCCTGAGTGCCCCGCTGTGGGTGTAACATGAAGCTCAGAAAATGTCATGGATTTAAGCTTTGATTGTTTACTTAAATACAAACGACCTTTGTATCGAAGCTCATCATGGAGCCAAGAGTACCCTGAGGGAGCTGGAACATTGGACTGCAATTGTTTGATCAGATGCAGAATTTTGGGATCTTGTAGCCATTCCTGGCGAACGGCTTGGAGCCAATCTGGTACAATGAAGAAAAGAGAAAAACGGGATCCTTCATCTTCATATTTTCATGAAAGTGCATCCTCCGCCACATTGTCTTTGCCTTTCTTGTAAATGATCTCACAATCATATCCAAAGAGCTTAGTCACCCATTTTTGTTGCTCCGGGGAGGAAATGCATTGTTCCAGAAAATACTTGAGGCTTTGATGGTCTGCCTTAATTTGGAAATGTTGCCCTAATAGATAAGGGTGCCACAGATCAATGACATGCAAAATAGCCAACATTTCCTTTTCATAGATGGATTTTCCCAGATTCCTTTTAGATAGTTGCTTGCTGGTAAAGGCCAGAGGTCGACCCTCTTGCATAAGGACAACACCAATTACTTTCCCTGAGGCATCACATTCCAACACAAAGGTCTTTGTGAAATCAGGAAGGGCTAGAACTAGAGTGCTGCACATGGCCATATTCAAGGTTTGAAAATCTTGAGCAGCGGCTGGAGTCCAGGTGAAAGAGTTCTTTTTGAGGAGAGCAGTGAAAGGTGCTGTAATCTTTCAATAATTCTCAACAAACTTGCAATAATACCCTGTTAATCCCATAAATCCACGCAATCTTTTGAGATTCTTTGTGTGCGGATAGTCTTGCATAGATTCAATCTTTTTCGGATCCACCCTTGCCAACCAGATGACCCAAGTATTCTACTTTTGAGGCGCCAAAAGCACATTTAGACTGTTTCAGGAAAAGTTGGTGCTAAGAGAGTAGATGGAGAACTCGATCCACATGAGTAATATGGTATGTCCAGGTTTTTCTATAGATGAGGATATCATCAAAGAAAACTAAGACAAAATGACGGAGGAAAGGACGGAAGACATGATTCATGAGGCTTTGGAAGGTTGAGGGGGCATTACACAAGCCAAAGGGCATGACCAAAAACTCATAGTGGCCCTCATGAGTTCTAAAGGTAGTCTTGGGAATGTTTTCTTCTTTCATATGTATCTGGTGGTAGCCCGAGCAAAGATCAAGTTTAGTAAAGAATTGGGCGCCACTCAATTCATCTAGGAGGTCATCAATGACAGGAATGGGAAATTTGTCTTTAATGGTTAGTTTGTTGAGGGCACGGAAGTTAGGACACATTCACCAAGAACCTTCTTTCTTCAGGACCATGACTACAGGAGAAGAGTAGGGGATTGTACTAGGGCGGATAACGCCTGCATTAAGGAGTTCCTAGACCATTTTCTCAATTTCATTTTTTTGTGAAAAGGGGTGGCGATACGGATGGATATTGGGAGGAAGGATTCCAGGTACAAGGGGAATGGAATGATCATGAAGACCATGGTAAGGAAGGAGTCCTTGGGGAGTGGAAAATACCATTTGATGTTTAGAAAGGAGGGCTTGGAGGTCTTGTGGCACCGAGGGTGTCTCTGTTGCTTGTATGGGATAGTGTTGGGAAATAACAACAGAATGACCTTTTTTGAGCATCTTTTCCATGCGATGGGAACTAATAATCTCAGGTGAACCCATGGTGATGCCTTGGAATTTATATTGGTGGCCCTCCTGGTCGAATTGCATGGTTAATTCCTTAAAATCCATGAGAATGGGACCCAATGTCCTTAGCTAGTCTGCACCCAACACAATGTCACGACCGCCCATGTCGATAGCAAACATATGGGATTTTAGGTGGTAGTCACTGATTTGGAGATGAACATTTTCACATCGCCCTCCACATTTCATGGAACCACCATTCGCAATCATGATTTGGAAATTGTTGACGACATGGATGTAGCAATGAGTTTCTTGGGAAATGTGGTGATGAATAAAATTCTGGGTGCTTCCACTATCAACTAGAATGATGACCTTTCGATTCTTGATGTAACCGATTAACTTGATGGTTTGGGAAGTGGAGAATCCAATGAGAGCATTGAGGGAAGTGACCTGTTCTACTTTAGGAGGGTCTGAGGGAGGGGTTATGTCAGTGGTTTCGGGTGACTCAGACACAAGGGGAGTTTCAGCATCCTCTTCTGAAATATCCTCAGAGATGGCCATAAAAATATTTTGTTCCTTACATTTGTGGCCTAGGAAATATTTGTCATTACAGTTATAACAAAGGCCTTTGAGTTGGCATTCAACCATTTCATCCCTGGTCAATTTTTGGATCTTTAGTGGGGCGAAGGGAGTAGTGGGATTTATGGTTTTAGTGCGAAGGATAAAAGAGGCTTTGAAGTTTTGAGAAGATACAACCTGTTGTGCTTATTTATCTCTTTTAGTAGCCTCTACCCAACTCAGAGGTCGAGCCACGAGGACATGGGCCCAAATCTCATCCTTGAGGCCACTGATAAAACATTCTCGAAAAAAGGCATCGATCATGCCCTCTGTTCAAAAAGCCAAGCACTCAAAGGCAGCTATAAAGTCTTCCACTGTTCCTGATTGTTTCAACTTTGTCAAACAAACCAAATGGTTGGTGTCAGTGTCAAAGCGTTCATAAAGCTCAGCCACAAAGTGTGTCCAAGCAATATACCCTTGATGAGAAGTTTTTCTCCATTGCCACCATTGCCAACGTTCTTGATCTAGATGGAGAACACCATACCGAAGTTTGGCCAAATCATCTGTAATTCCATATAAAGAGAAATAATGTTCCATTTGGGTTACCCAAGCAGTGGGGTCCGAGCCATCAAATTTAGTCACATCCACCCCTAGAAGGCATAGGTCACGTTGAAAGTGATGGTGCTGAAAGTTATGGGAATGAGAGGAATGTTCACCTTCAATATGGGGAGGTGAGTCAGAGGAAGGGTTATTTGTAGGGATATTCAGTTTGGTGCAGAGTGATGAAAAGACAGATTCAAGCTGGGTGGTCAGTTCTTGTTTGACTTCCTCCATTGAGGATTGCATGGTTGTATTAGTGGTTGTATTGATGGTTTCAAAATTGGCACTGAGTTGTTTCACTTCTTGTTGGGTCACAGTGAGACTAGGTTGCAAGGTATTGAAGCGAGCTTCCAATTCTTGGCTATGGGTATGGGCCGTGAGGATGAGGGAACTGAAAAGGGGCGAGTGGGGTCATAAAGTTTTGCCGAAAAATGACATGTATGAAGGTGATAAGGGAGAAGAGGTGAATCCAATGGAATAGTTCTCAAATAATGGTGAAATAGGTCTCGATCTGAAGAATACTGTAGAGATGAAATCCCCAAATGCTTAACCAGGAAAAAAAGTGTAGTGATTTGGAAACCTGAAGACAGTTGCACAACAATAGAGCTTGTCTGTTTTAATTTGTTTATGTTTCTGTCCCCCAAGGGCTAGGTATTCATGGGTTCTACAGACAAGGGTTTTCCTTGTGCTATAGCTCTCTAATATATGTGCGGGGTCCAACAGTAGTACTCGACCCAATATCTGAGGGCAATAACTAAGGAGGATAGACCATACTCTTAGCCGTATTACCCGACTACCCAGGTACTAGAGAGTATCTTATCGAGTGTTGTTCTTGGTGGCACTATAACAGTCAGGTGGTTGATCGGTTTATCTAAAGAGGGCTTCAGGAAATCTAGGCCGATCCATACACAGGTGTTGTTTGATGCGCTACCACTCGAAGGGGTACCAACAATGGTTACAAGGGTGGCCAACAGATGTGTGCTTAAGAACCACTTGTATTTCCTACGTGTATGAATCCCTCAACCACAGGTTTATGCGTGTAACGATAGATCTTTGTGGCTTAAAGACATCGGAATACATCTCTATCCTGAAAAAAAATTTACCCACAATTTCTGCCAAGGAAAGTGCTCTGATACCAATTGTAATATACTAGATATAAAAGTATGCAGAACAAAAATAAAATGCTAGAAATGGCAAAATAATAGTAATATAACCAACATAATCTCCACAGTAACACAAAAATGATATAAGAACAACAACACAAATAACACTTTGATTTAGAAAGCAATGTTCACGGGCCTCTTCGAGGGGGCGACCTCCAGTCGAGTAGCGCTCTATTACAATAATCTCCAAGCTAGGGTTCTCATACCCTTGACTCCTATTTATCCTAAATATGTCTATCAAAAGAAGCATCTAGAGGAAGATCCTTCTAGAAGTGGAAGCTTCTATTAGGTCTTCTTACATCCGCCTTATTCTATTTTATTGAAAGGCCTTATTAATATTGACCTTTATTACATCCAAATATATTATTGTACCTATGTGCGGGTTAGGACCCTAACAACGTCCTTCATGTATATATCTGTAATATTTCTTGCCTTGTGTGTAGTCTTTCCTGGAAGAAAATGTGTTGCTTTAGTCAATTTGTCCACCACCACCATGATGGAATCATGTTGCTTCACTGTTCTGGGCAACTTACTAATAAAATCAACTATAACTACATCCATCTTCCATTCTAGAATGGGCAATGGATGTATCAAACCTGTTGGATGTCTATGTTGTGACTTTACCTTTTGGCATTCTAGACATATGGTTATGTAATTAGTCACTTCTTTCTTCATTCCTGGACAAAAATATTGGCTTCTTACAACTGCAATTGTTTTATGATATACTAGGTTCTTGACATATGGCACATTTTGCATTTCCTCTAAAACTGCATTTTCAGATCACTAGAGTTAGGCACATATACTTTTCCTTTCTACATGAGAATATCATCTTCTTTCAGCTCATAAGAATTGAATTTCTACTGAAAATTACCTTGCTGTAATGTCTCTTTTATTTTTAAATAATTTTGATTTGAATATGTTGCTGCAACAATTTTTTCTTTCAGATATGTCCTGTACATGCTAATGGATTCTATATGCACTTCATGAGCTATCCTGCTGAGTCTATTGGCCACTTGATTTTCCTTTCCCTTTATGTGGTTAATTTCGAAGTCATATTCACTCAGAAATTATAGCCATCTAGTTTGTCTGACATTTAGTGTTGGCTGCCCAAAAAAATGTTTCAGACATAATGGTTTGTTCTTGGCTCGAACTTCTTACCCAAAAGGTAATGCATCCACATTTTCAATGCTTGTACAATCGCTGTTAATTCCAAGTCATGTGTAGCATAATTCCTCTCATTCTCTTTTAATTTTTTGGACTCATAACATACCACATGGTCCCTTTGATTGATAACTCCACCAAGTCCTTCCTTGCATGCATCGGTGCACACAAAAAAATATTCATTTGGATTGACAATCTTCAATATTGATGCACTTGTCAATATTTCCTTTAACTGTCGAAAACTCTCTTCACACTTGGAATTCCATTCAAATTTCACTCCCTTCTTTTACAAAGAAGTGATTGGACTTGCAATCCTTTAGAACCCTTTTATGAATCTTCGGTAATAACCGGAAAGACCCATGAATGATCTAACCTTTGTCAGATTCTTTGGTGTTGGCCATCCTCTAACGACCTCTATATTCTCAGGATCAACTTCTATCCCTAGTATTAAAATTATATTCCCCAAGTAGTGAATCTTCTTTTGGTAAAATATGAACTTACGTAGCTTAGCATACAATTTATGCTCTCTTAAAACTTGCAACACCATTATTAAATGTTTCTCATGTTCTTCTTTTGATTTAGAATAGACGAGGATATCATCTAAGAACACAATCACAAACTTGTCCAGGTACTCCCTAAACACTCCATTCATCGTGCACATAAAAACTGTTAGGGAATTTGATAGCCCAAATGACACTATCGTGAATTCATAATGCCCATATATTGTTCTGAATGTTGTCTTGTTGATGTATTCTTCCTTTATTCTTACTTGATGATAGCCTAATCTCAAGTCAATCTTCAAAAATATTCTTGCACCTTTTTGTTGGTTAAACAAATCATCAATTCTTTTCAAAGGATACTTATTCTTTATGGTAACCTTATTAAGCTGCCTGAAATCAATACACAACCTTAAGGTTCCATCCTTCTTATTCACAAAAAGAACTGGGGCTCCCCAAGGTGACACACTTGGGCATATATACCCCTTATTCAAAATTTCTTCAAGATGAATATGCAACTCTTTATTTCTGGTGTACCCATTCTGTAAGGTGTCTTAGACACTGGGGCAATTCCTAGAACCAAATCAATAGAGAAATTAATGTGTCTTTTTTGTGGTAGTCCCGAAATTTCTCTAAAAACGTATTCAAAATCCCTCAAAACTGGATGGTTTTCAATGCTTTCCACTTTGTCTTTGGCTTCCTCTTCTATATGGGCTGCAACCATCTGACATCCTTTCCCGGAGCTCTTCTTCAAATGAATAGTTGAAATCTCTCTAATAGCTACAACTCTTTGAATGCCTTGAATCTTGCCTTGCTTCCCTTCCTCATCAAGACATGTCATTGTCTTTTTTTAACAATATGGGACATCATGATGTTTCTCCAACCAATCTATACCAATTAGACAATCATATGAACCCAATGGTATGATGTTTACATCCACCTTTGTATTGAATCTATTCATGTCTATCGGAAAATCTTTAACCAACTCATTGATTTTCCTCTTAACCCTCGTGGCTAACTGAACTAACCAAGATTTCTTATGCTTACTTCTTTGCAAGTGAAATATTTCAACAATGTTAGCATTTATGTAACTATGGCTAGCTCTTGAATCAATTAAAATTGCTATGGGCTCATTATTGATCTTACCTTCCACTTGAATCATGGGGAATTGATACTCTGCCTGCTTGTTGCCCAAGGATGCATAAATCCTTGGCTTGCTTCCTCACATGTCTTCCATTGTTTTAGCCTCTTGAATGTTGTGGACAGTCCCCATTATTTCTCCTTTGTGAGGGAAATCCTTATGTAGATGATTTCCCCCACATCCCCAACATTGCACCGACTGCTGCCTTGGCCTTTTTCCAAATGAATCTCCAGTCTTGTCTTCTTTTTGGGTGACTTGACCATGTTGTTTTGCTTGGAAATTATTCCTGAAAAAAGGGTGGCTTACAATTCTTCTTCCTTTGATCCTTCTTATCCTTCATCTTTTCATTCCAAGATTTTGGGAAAATTGGTCTTCCTTTGCTCTGTTCATTGTTAAGAACCAAACATCAATATAGCATAGAAAAACCTCAGGAAAAGTACTCAACACCTTGAAAAAGAGATAATTTCAGATAATAAGCCTCTTCGAGGGGGCAACCTCCTTTTACCCCACTTAAATGTTCAAGTATAAGATGATTCAAAATGAAAATGTCTCCTTGGTATATATAGGAGACTAGGAGGTATAATTACAAATAATGGCCTAAAGCCGACATAATTAAAATAACATTACTAATCTAAATTACAACTAATGGCCTAAAGCCAACATAAATAAAATAGCATTACTAATATAATATGTCCCAATTAAGGGGTAATGAGCCAATATTCGGGCTTAACATGCCCCTCCCCTTGAGAAAAGTGTTGTCCACAACGCTTGAGTAACTCTGGATGCTTCTGTATAAAAGACTCATCTTCCCAAGTGGAATCTTCAGCTGGTAGTTTCCTCCATTTAATGAGCTACTCTGAAATGGATCTATTCCTCAGTTGGCGAATTCTTGTGTAAGTGATGGCTTCAGGCTCCAATATGATTTTTCCTTCCTCGTCAAGTTCTGGCAATATAGTTTGAACTGGGATCTTGTCACCTATAACCTTCTTTAAGCATGAAACATGGAAAACTGGGTGTACTCATGAAGATGCAGGCAGCT
>ML781489.1:923648-942511 GCA_009831015.1 Picea engelmannii
TTCACCTTCATCAAGAGTCCAAATAGGATTTTCTGGAGGCTTATTTGGTGTAGGAGGTCCCTTTTTGGGTGGCATGTTGGCCAAATATCACTTTTGAGTCTTGATTTTGAGGTGGTTCTGCTAGACAATATTTATTCGGTTATGTCTCCCAAGTTTCGGACCTTCTGGATATGAAACTTTCCTTTAGATAGTTCTCTGATATTTCTTCTCTGCAATTCCACAGGTCTAATCAAAATTGGATGTGCCAAGTGGAATTTACGGTAACTTCCTCACAACTTGCCGATTTTTGGCCTTTCCAGGAGATCTCACTTGTATAGAATACCCCGTACAAAATAATTGATATAAAATTATGAAACTTGCACCCAAAATACTACAGACTGTACATGATCCAATGAAACTAGTCCCACTCAATTTTGATACTCTAGGAAGAAGTTATGATTGTTTTACCTAGAACACCTTCTTGAGACTAGTCAATAGGGCTAGTCAGATACCCTATTTTACACAGGGTGTATCTACAAATTTAAGATGAACCAGAAGCTGAAATTGTTACCACAGATACACTATTAATTTATATAAATGGTCTCTGGAGGGAAAGGCCTGAAACATTACAGAAACGTTTTTATAGCGAAAATGCCTCAATGACTCATTTCAGGATGATTCCATAACCCTATGTTGTACAGGCTGTATCTCCGAAAGTATAAGGTCTCAAGAGTTGAATTTTGAACCCAACGTACCTTGATCCGTCTACTAAATACCCTCCAATCAGTTCCTTCGGAAACATTGTAGAAAAAAAGTTATAGCAAAAATTCCACGGTGTCTCAGATGTAGCAGCGAAACCCCAAGACCTTGAGCTCTGATACCATATGTTAAGAACCAAACATCAATATAGCATAGAAAAACCTCAGGAAAAGTACTCAATGCCTTGAAAAAGAGATAATTTCAGATAATAAGCCTCTTCGAGGGGGAAACCTCCTTTTACCCCACTTAAATGTTCAAGTACAAGATGATTCAACATGAAAATGTCTCCGTGGTATATATAGGAGACTAGGAGGTATAATTACAAATAATGGCCTAAAGCCAACATAATTAAAATAAAATTACTAATCTAAATTACAACTAATGGCCTAAAGCCGACATAAATAAAATAGCATTACTAATATAATATGTCCCAATTAAGGGGTAATGAGCCAATATTAGGGCTTAACATTCATACATACATATTGCTCTCCTTATGTTTTCCTCCAAGGTTTTGGGGTTGTCATATTGAATCTTATCACTGCAGAAAAAGGGTAACCCACTTAGAAATATTTGGATTTTGACTTTCTCATCCTTGATGAGGTCAACATACTTTAATAGTTCAAAGAACTGCTTCTCGTATTGATCCAGGGGATCAAATTTTGCTCAAACTTCAAAGTGCTCAGAATCACTTCAAATCAAACGGGAGCGTAGGCCTTGTCATTACGAACCCAACGCAACTCGTTTGGGTTCAAACAGACATCAGGAGAGAGAGATATCACGTTTTGTTCAAAATGATAAATAGGCAAAAAAGGGGTGCTGACTGTACAGTCCGTACAGTCCGTACGGACGCTGATGTGGCAGGTCGTATGACACATGGCATGCAGTTATTTGAATAGTTGGCATGTGACATGGCCTATTTGTAATGAATGGAATGGTGACACGTGGCCCAATCAATGGCCGCCACGTGCCACACACATATTGGTTTAAAATTTATGCATTCAGCAGGACTCGACCCCGCGACCTCCAGGCATGGGAAGAGACTTGGGAAGGGCCGCTGATCGACACGCCACCACATGTGCCTTGTAATATAAATGGCGCACATTTTATTTATGTTGATATGTATTATATGGTGGGCACGGACTAGGCCGGGGCTTAGCCCCCACCCCCGGTCCCGCGTATATACAATGTGACCACATTACTATATGCACGTTCTATTGTATATCCCTTTCATTTGAGCCACCAGTCGCATGGTATGCGATGTGACCACGGGCGCGCCTATGTTTATAATCGTTTGAACTTTGGCCCTTTATTTATATTCGCACGGTCGTATGGTGCTTCACATGCCCATGGGCCTTAGAAGGTTAAGGGCCAACGCGTAACCGTGCGACAGTTTGTACCAGTCATGCGGTTGCACCCGGTGCTAAGTTTTTACGCTTAAATATGCATGTGGGCTAGGTTGAGCCAACAAGGGTGCATTTTGTAGATGCAAAGACAACAAGTTTGAAGGGGGGACTTCCAGGAAGCCTATCTTCTTCAATTTTTGGCCAAACGAGGTGCCGGAAAAGCCCAGCTAAGGGTTTTTGGATGTTCTGAAGCCATTGGAGCAGTCTATTTGGAATTTTGAGCATTGTAAAACAAATTTTTGAGCACTTTGAGAAAATAATACAAATGATCCATTGGAAGCTGGACCAGAAGATGTAGCCCAAGAGAGGGGTGAACTCCTTTATCATTTGTTGTGTTAAGTGTTTTCTGTTCACTGCTTTTGCTGTTGTTTATATGCATCTTGAATGAGTAAATCCTATTAAATTTGTGTTGCAAAGTTGATCCATTTATATTTTAACACATAAAATTCAACTTGCAAATATTTTCAAGAATACAAGTCTTCTTCATTTTTAGATCACGTATTCCTCCATTTTCATGATTTTCAACTTGAGTTCAAAGAACTCTTCATCTTTCTTTCATAGTAATGCCCAGACAAATTTTTGTCTTGGAAATATCCTTTGAACTGCCTCCATGGGATTCTTTTCTCATCAAGGTTCTTGGATTGCTTAAGTTGATCCCATCACATGGTTGTTGTTAGATCCTAGGCCTGCACCTCTCCCTTCTACTCATGAAAACAACCTATTCATATATCAAGCTAGCTCTTAGTTAGTCTTTCTTCTTCATTGTGTGTTAAGTTATCTTTTTTTATGTCTTCCCATTTTTGTTTAATGTTAGTTTTTTTACTTTCTATAAGGTTGAGTCAGGTCTTGATTCGAGTTTGGACAGCTCCTACCACGATGTTTTATATCACTGATGGATCACAAAAGATTTAACCTAGGCCTTTAGGTGTAAAAGTGTTGATTGCAAGAATGTTTGGACAAGTCCTATCACCATGTTTTATATCATTGATGCATCACAAAAGAGTTAACCTAGGTTTACATGTGTAAAAGTGTTGATTGAAAGAATGCCAACATTCTTGCAATCAATAGATGGACTCTAGTTTTATGAGTTTTCATGACTTAAACATATTTTAAAGTTTGATTAAAGTCCATTGACACCCAAATCATGCTCATGTTTCCTATTACCCTTGAAATCATGCACATTGTTTCCCCATGCAGTTTTCATTGTAGATATTGAGCGAAGCTATTACCCTAAGTGGTGCATGGTCTTGGTCACCATTGTCAACAAAGGGAAGCTAGGGTATGATGATACCAAAGGAGGGTGCTAGCAGCTTTAGAGGGAAAATCCAACAGGGTTCAAGTTGTTCGAAGCCATACCAGAGATCAGGGACATATTCATCAGGAGTGAGTGGTATGATTTCATTTGTGCTTTCAATGGACACCATACAAAAATTTCTCTAATTTTTGCACAAAACTCTGATGGATACCAGACAGAAGTTGGGGATGTATTCATCCATGTAACAAATCATTTTATTGATATAGCATGTGCTCTCCCTATCGGTGGTGAGAGGTGGTTCAAGAAAGGGAAGTTATATACATGTAACAGAGCATCTTCAATGAGGCTTGATACCCATTATTGTGGGTAAATTGAACTAAATGAATATAATCTTCCCACTTTGATGGTTGATCCATGACATACATTCTAAGCATGTCCTCAATTATCCTGTTAGTCCTTTATGTTTTCCCATATGACTCTGGATGATATACTGTACTAAGATTTAAATTTGTTCCAAAGCCTTTGAACAAACCTTTCCAAAAATTAGATGTGAACTTTGGATCTCTATATGAAACTATTGCTTTAGGCACTCCATGTATCCTGTTAGTCCCTAAAGTTGCACTCGACTGGTAAGGGCAAGCTAGGGCATCATTGATTTTATTGCAAAGTGTTTTTGAGGGTTTTATGATTTGGTTTTGGTATAATGGTTGAAAATTGGGTCAAGTTTACAGCATGGCATGAAAATCAAGATTAAAACATTGCATATTTCATTGGCTGAATAATAGGTAGTTACATAGATGGAGTAAACCAATTCAAGAAAAAGGAAAGTGAAATCTTCAATTTGTGAACTTCACAAAAGTTTAGTTTCAATATATTATAAAGAAACAGGAGTATCAACTTGAAATCATTACTTGAAAAATTATCTCTACAGCAAAATCTTCACTATATAAATTAACATTCAAGAACCAAAAGCATTTCAATTTGAATAATAAATTCAAGCATGAAAAATGAAATAACAGAGTAGAAAAGAGAAGGTCTAACCATCCATATGCCTTTGCTATTAAGTGTCAATTGAACATAAATGCCTTTTACAATAATCTCCACAAAAAGTTTCTCTAGATCTCCAAATTTTCGACCACCATATGGTCTGTCTTCTGTCTATTTAAAGTATCTATAAAACTTCCAGATCCTATTATCTAGAACAACTTTAAATGAATAGAATAAAAAAGCATCCAACTCCTAAATTAATTCACTCAAAATGAGCTTCTACCCCCAAAATAGTCCATAGCTCAACAACTTGATATAACAAATATTGCCAGCATTACATTTGACTCTAGAAAATAGGGATTTTGTTTGACTCTGTAAAACAGATCGAAGTCTTAGCATCTCCCTGATCAAAACGAGTAATTTTTTTCCATATCTTCTGGAGAACCTTTAAACAAAATTGTAACCAATCTTCATGTTACCTTTAGGATAAAATCGCAGCAGTGGCTTTGGCGTTTTTCTGCTTGAGCTTCATGGTTAGCACAACATTGTGCCAGTAAAGTCTGAAATTGATTTCCCCGAGTTCCTTAAGAAATGCCCTTTTCTCCTTCTTCTTCTTTTTAAGACTTTGAATCCTTTCTTGTTGGTGAGCATTCCACTGTTCTATCTGCATCTTTTCCTTCTTTAATTGTTTTATGGTTTTCTGAAATTCCTTAATCTTTTCCTTATCAGTTCTTATCTCGACCTTGAATCCTGAACAATCTTTAGAGGGTGCAGTTTCATTCAGATTTAAGGTAACACTAGGTTCCTTGGCTTTAACCTGGTACTTTGAGATTAATTCTGAGCTATGTTCTTCTTCAGAACTTGATGAATCTAAAGCTCCAGGTACATCTAGTAAGTAATCTGAGTCTTCCAAGTAATCCAGTTTTTCTTCAGGGAATTCACTGATGCCTTTAGCCATCTCTTTAGCATTAGCTAATTTAGTTGAATCTCTCGTTACAGGGCCTGTAGGTGGTGTAAGTATTCCCTTTCCTTTGCTGATAGTTTTCTTGGGAAATGGGGTCTTTTTTACTCTTTTCCTGGTGCTTGTTTCAACATCCTCAGAATCATCTTCTATGATTATGGTGTTTTCTTCTTTGATTGCCAGATTGAACATTGCCTTTGAGTTCAGCCTATACTTATTAGTATCCCGGGTGGAATTTCTCCGAGGTTTTTGTGACACACACACACCTTTATCCTTTTTTCCTTTGATTGCAACGTTCCTTTTGCTGGTCGATGGCATTTCAGACTTGACTGTAGTTTGAGCAACGAGATCATTATCTGACTCTATCTCTCCTTTAACATCTTCCTCAGGAAGCATTTCAATTTCGGGCTCCCATCTAGGTCTCTTACTTATGCTCTTCTTAGTTGCCTTGATATCAGAAGATTCATCTTTCACAGGGTTTTCATCAGAAATATCTCGACTCTGTTTAACAATTTTCCTTCCTCTGCCCTTTTTTTGCTTATTGGATTGAGTGATAGGTTTTAAGGATTGCGTGAACCAATTCCAGGGCTTCTGTAATTCGTTCAGGGTAGACATGACTAGGGTTTTAATTAGGACTTGATGGAACAAACTGCCTTTGGCATTAGTGGAAATCGACTGCACTTTCTTGGACATTTTTGTCAAATTTTTAAGCAGGAAATAGGGAAGATTTAAAGGGTAGTCACCGTTTAGATGCATTAGTATTCTGATATGGTAGATGTAGACCAATGAAAACCTCCCTTTGCAGGTGATGTATCTGTGAATCACCACTAGAGAAGTGTGCCATTCGGGTCGAACTCAGTTGCGAGGTATTCCCCTTCTCCAATCTGGATTCTGCTTATTTGGAAGGAGGAATTGATTTACAAATTCAGTAACCATGTGCTCCTTATTCCACCATCTTACCCCTCCAACCACGAGCCTGGAAGCCTTGGCTATAGTCTGCTCTGTCACCAGCATCAACATATTGCCGATTTCAACCTCGTGACCATCGAAGTTCAAAGCAAATTCCATGGAAACCTGTTCGTCATAACCTTGAAATGTGGTGAGGAACTCAAACCACCCGACATCTCTGAATCTTTGGGCCATCTGAGGATAGGCTTGAAGAAGTTCGACACCTTCTGGTTCGATTCTGGCAACTTGTCTGCTCCTCTTTGGCACCATTAAACTCAATTCTGCAATTGTCATCCTCGGATTTCAAATTCACTACCTGCAATTGTTAGTATATTCTGTTGCTTTGAATGGATACCTGCATTTCTCCCTGCAAGGATGAATTAAACCAACTCGAATAGGTCACATATAATAATCATTAAACAACAAGTGATTTTGAAATAAACCCTACGCGCGTGCATAGCAATTATATTCTAAAACTGTTGGATTTGGAAATGATTTCCAAACTTTCATGGGAGCACACGAACTCTCAATTCATGAATCGTGTCATCATAACTAAATCGGGATGGCAGGCACAAGTTATGGCATGATTATTTGGTGCTACGGGAATAGGCTTATTCCTGTAGCTCGTTTGACAGCTTGAAATTTTAAAATTCCAACGACATAAAAAGGAGACACTTCAAATTTAAACAATGTTTTTCAAAATCAAGCTTAAATAAATCATCAAGATTATAATGCAAACCATGAAATACCAAAATCTAAAAATAAAAAACAACTAAAAACAGAAAATGAGAAATGAGTAAGGAGGGTTTAGGAAAAGGGTTTCTCACTAAACCAAGACAAAATTAGAGAATAACATTGGCTCCTTCTGGGGATGGAGTTTTGATACTAAACTCCAAGAACTGCAGACCATTGCCTTTCCTTTATCTCTGATTCATTGATTCCCCTGTGACCATCTGTCTTTTATTTTTAGCATAACTGTAAAAACAAGTCCATTGGGTATATGGAGTCTTTATTGAAAGAAAACCTACTGTACTAACTCTAACCTGTTGTACCTTTAGATGAAATAATGCTTCAAGAACCTCCCATTCACTGGGCCCCCAAAAATTTCATTGTTATCTAAATTATGTAGGAGAAAAGTGTTATTGTTCATTACCTTGGTTATCTTGAAAGGACCATACCATAGATTATCAAACTTTCCATGTTTTGCTTTATCTTCTCTCCTAGCATCCCATCTCAACGCCAAATCTCCTTCATTGAAAACATCTTTCTTGGTTCCTTTATCAAATTTAGCCTTGATTTTGTTCTGATGAGCAGCAGCTTTCTGGTTAACCTGTTCTCTGGCCTGCTGAACTTCAATGAGCTGAAAAATCCTTCTTTGTACATCATTGGGTTCTTTCTGTTCTTCTTGTAGAAACTTCAAAACTGGCAAACCCAATTGAGTTGGAAGGATAGCTTCTGTGCCATATACCATCTGGAAGGGAGATGTCCCAATAGCTTTCTTGTTGCTTATGCAATCAACCCATAAAGCAAATTTTAACTTGGAATCTCGTGCTTTTTTATTTTCTGCCAGCAACTTTTTGATAATCCTTACCAGTGTCTTATTGGAAGATTCATCCAATCCGTTCCCCCAGGGGTAGTAGGGGGTAGAATGAACCAATTTGATATTGTATTTATTGCAGAATTCAAGCATGGAATTCGACTTAAAAGCCTGTGCATTATCAGTGACCAAATTTTTAGGATAGCCAAACCTGGAAAAAATATATCCCTCTAGAAATTCCATGATTACCTTGTCTGTAGTATTTCAAGTCGGAATTTCTTCTATCCACTTTGTAAAATAATCGGTGGCCGTAAGAATCCACCTATGCTTCCCTGATGAAGTGGGATTAATCTCTCCAATGAAATATAATCCCCACTATTGGAACGGTCCATGGGCAATGATTGGTTTCAGAGGCATAGATATAAGTTTCTGCTTCCCGGCAAATTTCTGTCAGGTTTCACATGCCCTGACCTAAGATAAAATATCTGAGAATAGAACTGGCCAGTAATAGCCAGTTCTAAGAATTTTGAAGGCAGTAGCCTTCCAATGATGATGACCCCCATAGACACCATGATGCAGATCTTGAAAGATTTGTTTAGCCTCCTTTTCGTCCACGCATCTCAATAGAAAACCGTTGGGATCTTTCCAAAACAGGGTCTGATCAACAATACAATATTTTACAGCTCTCAACTTTAATGATTTGTATTTTGATTTATCTAATTCTGGGGGAGATTGAAAATTCAGTAAGAAAGATACGATGTCTTTATACCATTCTGAAGAAACATACTTGTTGTTTATTTGTAAATCAATTTCTTCAATCTGGACAGAAGAGTCTCGTGTCAGATCTGAAAGATGGTATAATCCAATTTCTTTGTAATTGGATTCTATTATTAATTTGGTAAGGCCTTGTCCCTTTATCAGCTGGGTAGGCTTTATGGTGAAATCGTATTCCAAGATTTTGGTTATCCATTTCCCCTCTTACCTTCACAATTGGACTGAACCAATATTTCTTTGACTGCACTGCTTGGGACATAAGCAATAATTTTTGATTGAAGAATATACACTCTGAAATATTTTAAAGCCTTCACTAAGGCATAAGCTTGTTTTTCTATTAGATCATACTTCAATTCATAATCCCTAAGGGTTTTGCTAAAGAAGGAGATAGGTTGCTCGTGACCTTGTTCATTTCTTTGCAGAAGAACAACGACTATGGTATTTTTTGATGCAAATGAAAAAATCATGAACTCCTTAGAAAAATCTGGGCTAATTAGAACAGGTGCTTGAACAATAGCCTGTTTGATCCTTTCGAAGGATTCTCTTGCCTCCGATATCCACTTAATTTTTGCATCCTTTTTTAACATGTCAGTGATGTATTTGACAATATATGCAAATTTAGGTATAAACCTCCTTAAAAAATTAATCTTACCAATGAAGGACTGAATTGACTTTTTATTTCTCGGAATGTCGATTAGTTGAATAGCCTTTACTCTTTCTGGATCTATTTTAATTCCTTCAGGCGAAACAATGTGTCCAAGAAGCTTACCTTCCTCCATGGAAAAATGTGATTTTTTGGGATTAAGTGATATGCCGTACTTAATGCATTTCTCAAAGGTCTGCTTCAAGTGCTGTAAATGTTCTTTATCTGATGCTGAAAATATAGTGATGTCATCAAGGTAAATCACCACAAACCTGTCTTTCTCTCCAACGAAAGCTATATCCATAGCTCTTTGAAATGTAGCTCCAACGTTCATCAACCCAAAAGGCATATTTTCGTACATAACGGTGCCCCAAGGAGTGGTAAAAGTTGTTTTCTTTTTGTCCTCTTCCATTACTGATATTTGATTATACCCTGAATATCCATCTAGCATAGAAATTCTCTTTGCGCCGACAACTTTTTGTAAGATATAATCCATTTTTGGTAATGGATAATTATCTTTCAGAGAACACCTTTTCAGATTCCAGAAGTCTACACAGAGCCTTATCTCTCCGTTCTTTTTCCTGATGGGCACAAGGTTTGCTACCCATTCTGAGTATCTTAGTGACACTATGATTTTTTCTTCTAGCAGCCTCTTCAACTCCTTTTCTATTATTGGTAACAGTAAAGGATTGAATTGCCTTAATTTCTGTTTTATAGGTTTTGATCCAGGTTTCAGAGGGATTTTATGCTGAATAATTTATGTATTAAACACTCTCAGATCTTCATAAGACCAGGCGAATATATCTAAATATTGTTTCATTAATTCAATATATGCTTCCTTATGATTCTTTGACAGTTTCCAGGATACTTTTACCAACCTGGGATTTGCATTTGAACTAATGTCACAATCTTCCACATCTGTTTCTTCTATTTGGATAACAACCTTCTTGGAGACATCATTATGATCGAACAACTTTTCTAATGGAACCAAACCCTTAGGAAGATGGTTTGTCTTCAATTCGATGATCTTGTGACCAACAATAGTATCTTGAAGAATTTATGCAGTGTGTATTTCTGCTTCTGCATCTTCATCATCTTGATCAATTGAAATATTAGAAAACTCTTCAATGGTTTTCATAAATCTCTGAATTTCCTCATCATCTTTAAAAACCTGCCAATGTTTTATATTATCCGGAATTGAAGGTCTATGTCTGACTTCAATTTGAAACTTCAGATTAGGAAACATCGGAGTTTTAAAATTGCTTGCTGCAAATGCCAAAGAATCATCCTGCTGATTTAAATCACTGTGAACAAAAGTAATATTGAATGCCAAAAATAAATTATCCACATAATCCCACACCTCATTTCTGTATTGTTTCAATCTTTGCTGTTTGGTTTGATATATGTTTCTAACCTGGTGAACAATAAGTTCAGAGTCTCCAAAAACAGACAACTTATTTATTCCCATGTCTCTTGCAGCTTTCAAACCTAACATCAAAGCTTCATACTCACTGATGTTATTAGTGGTGTCAAATTCAAGTTTATATGACATTGGAATAACCTCCTTAGTAGGGGAAATGAAGACAATACCAGCTCTGGAACCTTCTTTAGAACAAGCCCCATCAAAATACATTTTCCAAACAAAATGGTCTTCACTATCTCCTACTGCAGTTATTGACTTTCTGACTGATCCTTCTACCATTTCCTCATCCATATGAAAAATAGAAGAACCCATATCATCTTCTACAACATATATAGGGTGATTAGTAGGATTATGGTGATCACTTACCAAATAAGCCAGTCTGATTTATCTGTATAATCTTTGTTGTTCGCCACCAAAAACAGGTATGGTTGCATAGCTTAGGTCCATCTGCAGAGTGACACCTACCTTTTTAGCCCAAGATCTTGAAAGAAGCATCCCAAATTTTGGTGGTATGTCAGCCACGATAACATCTAACACCACACTCTTCATAGGTAATTGGGAAAGAGTTACAACCACATATTTCATAAGCCCAAGACATTTGACTTTCTTGGAATCAAAAGAATATAGATCATGATATGGTCTAGTAATGTCCAAACCTAATTCTTCCATCACCACCTTAGGCATGACATTATGCGAAGCACCAGAATCCATTAAGCAATTATGCAGTATCATGTCATAGATATTTAGTGAAATGTAAAAAGGTGGAGAGGCATCAATTTTGTCTTCCATGTGAGGTCCAATAGTAATGGAAGGGTTTTCATCTTCAAGGTTGAATTTATCTGAGAAGATGACATGAGCTGGAGCTTCTAGAGCCTTAAGGACAGTTTTTCTGAATGGTTCTGTTTTCAGAAGTTCTAATAATGGTACTGGAATCTTGATTTTGTTGATTTCATGTTCTAAATTGAAAGCAGAGACATTTTTATCTGGTTCCCTTATATCAGCAGTGCTTTCTTTGACAGGTTGCTTCAATGAATGATCCGCTTGAACATTGGGAACACCTTTGATTTCCCCTGTCTTACCTGAAGTTCTTGCTTTCTTTGTAGAAATAGGTATATCTACTTTAGGTGCCTGAGAACCAGATCTGAGATTGTACCTTTTCCCTGTAGGTTCATGCTGGACCATCTCCTCTCCATTCCCTTCCTCAAACTTATTTGCAATCAAAGTATCTTCATATTCTTGCTGTGTTACATGTAGAGGAGATTATTCAGAATCATTCAAATGAACTGCAGAGTCTTCTTCTGTACCATCATTATCTTCCTCCTCATCTACTGCATTATTCTAAAAAATAGGTAACACCTTTTGGTCATCTTGATTTTTTCTTTCTCTTGGTAAAATTTGGGGTACATTGTTTGGTCTCCTGAATTGATTGGGATTTCTATAACCGCCCTCCTGTGCAGGTCTATTGGGCTGTTTTTGTTCCATCTTCAACCTTGCCATCTCAGATGTCAAAGTTTTCAACATCTTAGTCATTTCATCCATTTTAATATCGGATGCTGAATTAGAAGATGAAGGCAACTCTTCCTTTGTTCTGAATTTAATTTTGAAACATTTGTTGGGAATGCAACTATATCAGAATCAACAACAGGCTTAATTTCACTTTTGAGTTTCAAATCTTCATTTTCTTGGGACTTTAGGCTTTCTTAGTATTTTTTCAGGATCTGGCACTGCTGCTATAGGCTTAGGATCTGGATTTTTCCTTGTTACTGGTCTCTTATTTGATGATGGAGTATTTTTTGGAATTTTAGGTCCTTTTCCTTCTTTCTTAGGAGCCAAAATTACCACAGAGGAGTCACCAGGTGAATAATCGGAGTCTTTAGAAGATGCCCAAAATCTTGTTCACCATCAAGATCTGAATCTAAACTTGTCGTTTCCCTAGGGAAGTTATCTTCGTTTCTTCATCCCTGGCAGTGACGCCTAAAATGTTAGTCCCTAAAGTTGCACTCAACTCGTAAGGGCAAGCTAGGGCATCGTTGATTTTATTGCAAAGTGTTTTTGAGGGTTTTATGATTTGGTTTTGGTATAATGGTTGAAATTTGGGTCAAGTTTACAGCATGGCATGAAAATCAAGATGAAAATATTGCATATCCCATTGGATGAATAATAGGTAGGTACATAGATGGAGTAAACCAATTCAAGAAAAAGGAAAGTGAAATATTCAATTTGTGAACTTCATAAAAGTTTAGTTTCAATATATTATAAAGAAACAGGAGTGTCAGCTTGAAATCATTACTTGAAAAATTATCTCTACAACAAAATCTTCACTGTATAAATTAACATTCAAGAACCAAAAGCATTGCAATTTGAATAATAAATTCAAGCATGAAAAATGAAATAACAGAGTAGAAAATAGAAGGTCTAACCATCCATATGCCTTTGCTATTAAGTGTCAGTTGAACATAAATTCCTTTTACAATAATCTCCACAAAAAGTTTCTCTAGATCTCCAAATTTTCGACCACCATATGGTCTATCTTTTGTCCATTTAAACTATCTATAAAACTTCCAGATCCTATTATCTAGAATAACTTTAAATGAATAGAATAAAAAAGTATGCAACTCCTAAATTAATTCACTCAAAATGAGCTTCTACCCCCAAAATAGTTCACAACTCAACAACTTGATATAACAAACATTGCTAGCATTACATTTGACTCTAGAAAATAGGGATTTTGTTTGACTCTGTAAAATAGATCGAAGTCTTAGCATCTCCCTGATCAAAATGAGTTATTTTTTTCCATATCTCCTGGAGAACCTTTAAACAAAATTGTAACCAATATTCATGTTACCTTTAGGATAAAATCGCAGTAGTGGCTTTGGCATTTTTCTGCTTGAGCTTTGTGGTTAACACAAAATTATGCCAGTAAAGTCTGATATTGATTTCCCTGAGTTCCTTAAGCAATGCTCTTTGCTCTTTCTTCTTCTTTTTAAGACTTTGAATCCTTTCTTTCTAGCGATCATTCCACTGTTCTATCTGCATCTTTTCCTTCTTTAATTGTTTTATGGTTTTCTGAAATTCCTTAATCTTTTCCTTATCAGTTCTTATCTTGACCCTGAATCCTGAACAATCTTCAAAGGGTGAAGTTTCATCGAGATTTAAGGTAACACTAGGTTCCTTGGCTTTAACCTGGTATTTTGATATTAATTCTGAGCTATGTTCTTCTTCAGAACTTGATGAATCTAAAGCTCCAGGTACATCTGGTAAGTAATCCGAGTCTTCCAAGTAATCCTATTTTTCTTCAGGGAATTCACGGATGCCTTTAGCCATCTCTTTAGCCTTAAATAATTTAGTTGAATCTCTCGTTACAGGGCCTATAGGTGGTGTAAGTATTCCCTTTCCTTTGCTGACAGATTTCTTGGGAAATGGGGTCTTTTTTGCTCTTTTCCTAGTGCTTGTTTCAACATCCTCAGAATCATCTTCTATGATTATGTTGCTTTCTTCTTTGATTGCCAGATTGAACATTGCCTTTGAGTTCACCCTATACTTATTAGTATCCTGGGTCAAATTTCTCCGAGGTTTCTGTGATACACACACACCTTTATTCTTTTTTTCCTTTGATTGCAACATTCCTTTTGTTGGTCGATGGCATTTCAGACTTGACTGTAGTTTGAGCAACAAGATCATTATCTGACTTTGTCTCTCCTTTAACATCTTCCTCAGGAAGCATTTCAATTTCGGGCTCCCATATAGGTCTCTTACTTCTGCTCTTCTTAGTTACCTTGATATTAGAAGATTCATCTTTCACAGGGTTTTCATCAGAAATATCTCGACTTTGTTTAACATTTTTCCTCCCTCTGCCCTTTTTTTTCTTATTGGATTGAGTGATAGGTTTTAAGGATTGCGTGAGCCAATTCCAGGGCTTCTGTCATTTGTTCAAGGTAGACATGACTAGGGTTTTAATCAAGACTTGATGGAACAAACTTCCTTTGGCATTAGTGGAAATCGATTGCACTTTCTTGGACATTTTTGTCAAACTTTTAAGCAGGAAATAAGGAAGATTTAAAGTGTAGTCACCGTTTAGATGCATCCGTATTCTGATATGGTAGATGTAGACCAATGAAAACCTCCCTTCATAGGTGATGTATCTGTGAATCACCACCAGAGCAGTGTGCCATTCAGGTCGAGCCCAGCTGCGAGGTATTCCCCTTCTCCAATCTGGATTCTGCTTATCTAGAAGGAGAAATTGATTTACAAATTTAGTAACCATGCTCCTTCTTCCACCATATTTCCCCTCCAACCATGAGCCTACAAGCCTTGGTTATAGTCTTCTCTATCACCAACATCAACATCTTGCCAATTTCGACCTCGTGACCATCGAAGTTCAAAGCAAATTCCATGGAAACCTGCTCGTCATAACCTTGAAATGTGGTGAGGAACTCAAACCACCTGGCGTCTCTGAATCTTTGGGCCATCTGAGGAAAGGCTTCAAGAAATTCGGCACCTTCTGGTTCGATTCTGGCAACTTGTCCACTCCTCTTTGGCGCCATTAAACTCAATTCTGCAACCGTCGTCCTCGGATTTCAAATTCACTACCTACAATTGTTAGTATATTATGTTGCTTTGAATGGATACCTGCATTTCTCCCTGCAAGGCTGAATTAAACCAACTTGAAGAGGTCACATATAATAATCATTAAACAACAGGTGATTTTGAAATGAACCTTGCGCACGTGCATAGAAATTATATTTTGAAACTGTTGGATTTGGAAATGATTGCCAAACTTTCGTGGGAGCACATGAACTCTCAATTCATGAATCGTGTCATCATAACTAAATCGGAATGATAGGCGCAAGTTATGGCATGATTATTTGGCTCTACGGGAATAGGCTTATTCCCGTAGCTCGTTTGACAACTTGAAATTTTAAAATTCCAGCGGCATAAAAAGGAGACACTTCAAATTTAAACAATGTTTTTCAAAATCAAGCTTAAATAAATCATCAAGATTATAAAGAAAACCATGAAATACCAAAATCTAAAAATAAAAAACAACTGAAAACGGAAAATGAGAAATGAGTAAGGAGGGTTTAGGAAAAGGGTTTCTCACTAAACAAAGACAAAATTAGAGACTAACATATCCTAACAACATCCCTCATGTATATATCTGCAATATTTGTTGCCTTGTGTGTAGTCTTTACTGGAATAAAATGTGTTGCTTTAGTCAATTTGTCCACCACCACCATGATGGAATCATGTTGCTTCACTGTTCTGGGCAACTTACTACTAAAATCAATTGTAACTACATCCATCTTCCATTCTAAAATTGGCAATGGATGTATCAAACCTGTTGCATGTCTATGTTATGTCTTTACCTTTTGGCATTCTAGACATCTAGCTATGTAATTAGTCACTTCTTTCTTCATTCATGGACACAAATATTGGCTTCTTACAACTGCAATTGTTTTATGATATATTGGGTTCTTGACATATGGCACATTGTGCATTTCCTCCAAATCTGCATTTTTAGATCACTAGAGTTAGGCACATATACTTTTCCTTTCTACATGAGAATCTCATCTTCTTTCAGCTCATAAGAATTGAAGTTCTACTAAAAATTATCTTGTTGTAATGTCTCTTTTATTTTTAAATAATTTTGATTTGAATATGTTTTTGCAACAATTTTTTCTTTCAGATCTGTCTTGTACATGCTAATGGATTCTATATGCACTTCATGAGCTATCCTGCTGAGTGTATTGGCCACTTGATTTTCCTTTCCCTTTATGTGGTTAATTTTGAAGTCATATTCACTCAGAAATTATAGCCATCTAGTTTGTCTGACATTTAGTGTTGGCTGCCCAAAAAAATGTTTCATACCATAGTGGTTTGTTCTTGGCTCAAACTTCTTACCCATAATGTAATGCCTTGACATTTTCAATGCATGTACAATTTCTGCTAATTCCAAGTCATGCATAGCATAATTCCTCTCATTCTCTTTTAATTTTTTGGATTCATAACATACCACATGGTCCCTTTGATTGAGAACTCCACCAAGTCCTTCCTTGCATGCATCGGTGCACACAAAAAAATATTCATTTGGATCGACAATCTTCAATATTGGTGCACTTATCAATATTTCCTTTAACTGTCGAAAACTCTCTTCACACTTGGAATTCCATTCAAATTTCACTCCCTTCTTTTGAAAAGAAGTGATTGGACTTGCAATCCTTGAGAACCCTTTTATGAGTCTTTGGTAATAACCGGAAATACACATGAATTATCTGACCTTTGTCACATTCTTTGGCATTGGCCTTCTTCTAACGACCTCTATATTCTCAGGATCGACTTATATCCCTTCTATTGAAATTATATTCCCCAAGTAGTGAATCTTCTTTTGGTAAAATATGCACTTACTTAGCTTAGCATACAATTTATGCTCTCTTAAAACTTGCAACATCATTATTAAATGTTTCGCATGTTCTTATTTTGATTTAGAATATACAAGGATATCATCTAAGAACATAATCACAAACTTGTCCAGGTACTCCCTGAACACTCCATTCATCATGCACATAAAAATTGCTATGGCATTTGATAGCCCAAATGTCACTACCGTGAATTCATAATGCCCATATCTTGTTCTGAATGTTGTCTTGATGATGTCTTCTTCCTTTATTCCTACTTGATGATAGCCTAATCTCAAGTCAATCTTTAAAAATATTCTTTTGCCTTTCATCTGGTTAAACAAATCATCAATTCATTTCAAAGGATACTTATTCTTTATGGTAACCTTATTAAGCTGCCTGAAATCAATACACAACCTTAAGGTTCCATCCTTCTTCTTCACAAAATGAGTTGGGGCTCCCCAATGCGACACACTTGGGTGTATATACCTATTCTTCAAAAGCTCTTCAAGATGCATCTGCAACTCTTTAGTTCTGGTGTACCCATTCTGTAAGGCGTCTTAGACACTAGGGCAACTCCTCGAACCAAATCAATAGAGAAATCAATTTCTTTGATGGATTGTCGATGTTTCAGATCCATATTAGGATCCATCTTTAGGACAAGAACCTGGGTTATGATTTAAGAGAGACATTTCCTATAAACGCTAAATGGATAAAGGAGAGCTTCAATGTTGACTAGGAGGAACCCTAATTATTCATTAATTAATTAGGTTTATTTTATTTTATTTTATTTTTATTTTTATAATGTTTTATTTTTAATTTTTCAAATTGTTATTTTATAATTAGTTCTTGGGTTTATTATATTATTGGATTAATCAATACTTTTTAAATATTTATGTTGTTTATTAGTTAAAAGGCTTATAAAAAGTTGTATTTTTTTAATGAGAGTATTTTAATATTGTTTTCAAATTATTTTTAAAAAATATTTAATTTCTAAAGATCTTAAGTAATGATTAATGAGTGTTTAGAAAAACTTTAATTTTTAGATTTATTGAATTAAAATTGTTTTTAATTTTAAAAATTAGGGTTTTCTTAAAGATGATTGTTTTAATTATTGTTCCTTTTTATTAAGGGGAGCCAAATTTCATTCAGTTCTAGGCCATTATCTCTATTAAGGTTGCTAGGGTTTCTTTGAATTTCAATCGCTTCCCTGATGCGACGTTTAAATAGGTGATCTCCCTTTGCCAGAATCTTTGTATCTTCAAGGCGTACATGGTGTTTTGTTTTTAGTGAGTGTTCTTCTAAGGCTGATGTACGAATGTGCACATTCTTTATGTCGGCTCCATGTTCTTTAATTCTAATTTGAAAGGAGCACCCAATTTCGCCGATGTAGCACTTACCACATGAGCATTCAATCTTGTAAATTCCTTTGCATTTGTGCGGATCGAGTTTGTCTTTGACAGATCACATATTTTGTTTGATGGTTTCATGTGGTTTGAAGGAGGTCTCAATTTATTTTTTGTTGAGGACTCTAGTGATTTTGTCTGTTACTCCTTGGATGAAAGGGAGGTAAGTAGTGTTATTAGGGGTTTGGTTATCAGGGGGTTTGGGTGTTATGTTCATTTTTTCTTTGGCTTTATTGATTGCATTCTTAATGTCTTTGTTATTATATCCAATGTTTTTGAAAATGTTGGATAGGTGATCTTTTTCTTTTTCAAAGTGTTCATTGTCAGAGATTCTTATGGCTCTTGTGGCTAGGGTTCTAAGGACTCCCTATCCACAAGAGCCATACGAATCTC
>ML781489.1:954674-966457 GCA_009831015.1 Picea engelmannii
CATGTCTCTTCTTTGACATTGATGTCAAAGGGGGAGAAAAGAATTCGGGTGCCTTAGTTGCCATCAATGCCAAAGGGGGAGATTGTTGGCAAATGTTTAACAGGTAGCGCATGCTTGTCATTGATGGCAAGTACAACAATGAATATGGCATGAGTACAGGAAGAATGTAATAGACGAGCACCACAAGTATTTTAGGAAGACGCTGTAGAGAAAGCCCGATAAGTTCAGAAGAGATAGTGCAGAGGATTGTTGGCAGGTTATTATCAGGCAAAGTAAGTTTGTCATTGATGGCAAGATCAGAGTATGCAGCGAAGGCAAAACAAGGACAAAGTACGCTCTGGAGGAGAAGCACCAGTGATCGCTGGATCTCATCCTGAATTCCCGATGGCCGTCAGATCTGAATGAAGACAAAAGGAGCACGTAGATCTGGAGGATAGATCTTAGGCATTAGATCTGAGCACATGATCCGACCACCGTTGGATCGAGGAAAACCTGCACGATCTTTGAAAATGCAAGGAGTAGAGGGCTCACAAATCCTGAAAGCAGGAGGACCGTCCATCTCAGGGGGTTATGTGGACCTTTGATTCGACTCGCTGTTGAAGTTTCAGGGATCGAGAGTTGGAGATGTCAAAGAATATTGACATCAAGAATCCCGAAATCACGATGTGTGAAATCCCGACTGAATCTGAACTGTCATATCAAGATGTGATCTGGACCGTTGATCCGACTCCCTGTCGAAGTTTCTAGGAGCGAGAGTTGGAATTGTCAAAGAATATTGACATCAAGAATCCCAAAATCGCGATGTGTGAAATCCTGACTGAATCTGAACCGTCAGATCAAGATGTGATCTGGACCGTCGACCCGACTCACGTCAGCTAGGAACACATGGCACAACCAGGTAATGACAAGTGTCAGATCGATTCAACATGTCAAGCACATGTAAGTCACAAATCAAGGTGACACATGGCAGTCATTTAACACATGTGATGTCAACAGACTTACACCATGACGGAGTTTCGAGGATCGTGTGTTGGAGATGTCAAAGAAACAATGCAACAGGAATCATGATTTCACGATATGCAAAATCGTGACTTAAATCGCAATCGTTGAATCAAGATCAAATCTGGACCATTGATTTCAGTCCATGTTGGAGTTTCGAGGATCGAGTGTTGAAGTTGTCAAAGAACATTCACCACAGGAATCCCGATTTCGCGATATGTGAAATCACGATGCAATCTGAGCCGTCAGATCAAGCATTGATCTGGACCGTTGATTCCAGTCAATGGAGAGGCATTGGGGATCGAGAGTTGGACATGTCAAAGATTATTGACATCAGAAATTTCGATTTCATGATATGTGAAATCACGATGCAATCTGAGTCGTCAGATCAAGCTTTGATCTGGACCATTGATTCCATTCAATGGAGAGGCATCGGGGATCGAGAGTTGGACATGTTAAAGATTATTGACATCAGGAATCCTGATATCGTGATATGTGAAATCATGATGTAACCTGAACCGTCAGATCAAGTGTTGATTGGAGGGCTACTGATGCACGACACAGTGAAACTACCAGAAACCATTGATGGCGTCTGCTAGAGAATTCAAAGAGACCCCTGTGTGATCGCCAGAGGATAAGAAGAGTCTCCAAGCTTTGTCCAAGTGAAGGAAGACTATTCTTAGAAGGGATTGACATATGGATGAGTGTGGAAGCCTGTAACTAAAACAAAGAAGGTGAGCTCGACTGTCACAGAGAAGACGAAGAGTCTCAACTGCCAGAAAGGATGAGGAATCTCAGCATAACATCCAGTGATGCTGAACGCGTGGGAAAATGGCTAGAGAAGCTGAAGAGTTACGATGATGATCACGCAGAGCACTCGAGAGGTGGAGGATATTGGCACGGTATGAGCATGTAGAGGAATGGTGAGTATTGCATGCAAAAGATGCACAAAAGCTATATATATACATGGTACAGAGAAGAGAAGGCTGTTGTTGTTGTTGGAGTATGCTGTGGTTGCTGTTATTGAAGGTGATTCATGTGTGAAGAAGGAGGTGAGTGTAGCAGCTGAATTGAACAGAAGAGGAACTGTGTAGTGAATGGACATGGCACATAGAGCATAAAATGCAGAAGAACGGACATCGCAAGTGATGTGTGTAGAAAGGCGATGAGGCAGACAGAGCAACGAAATGCAACAGAACAATGATGAGTCTGGTAAGCCATTGTTGAACGTCATATCACTGTAATAAGTTTCAGTAGAAAAGTTTTTTATTTCATGGTGGAAGGGAGGTGCTAGGGAGGAATGTTGTCCTCATAGGTTCAAGTGGATGCTTGAACACAGGGAGTTGTAGCTTCCATCTGGTTGCATCCAGAGAAATCAGGGTGGCAGGGTGGTGCAAGGGAGAACTCTTGTTCTCTGTTATACAGGTTGGTGCCTGTATGATTGGAAGTTGGTGCTTCTATCCAGTTGGTGCTGGAAACACTCAGGGAGTTGGTGCTTCCTTCTAGTTGGTGCTAGAGAAACCAGGGAGTTGGTGCTTCCTTCTAGTGGGTGCTAGAGAAAACAGAGAGTTGGTGCTCTCAGCAAGTTGCAGCTTGCAAAATAGAGGTTGTAGCCTCATTATGAGTTGGTGCTCATTTGTATGATAATGTAAAGAATGTAACTATTACTTATCATATAAAGAAAAAGAGGTTTTTACCCTTTATGGGTTTCCTCAAGAAATATCTGTCTCTGTGTATCACATGTGTGTGACTGATGTTGAATGTGCCTGTGTTTATCTCTCTACATTATTGTGATCATCATTGAGTGCCTTGTAAAGATTTTAAAAGAAGTATTATTGTTTAAGAACTGTAACAACTGATTCACCCTCCCTCTCAGTTGTCCAACAGATGCATCCTGTTGGGAATTCATAGGTACATAACTGGAGAGGGTAGGTTTTCGATTTTCCATTGCTATCATCTCAGATTTCGCATGCATGTAAATGGTGATAAGGGGATGAATCTCCCATTTGACCTTATTAAAAGCCTAACCAAGATGTCCAAACGAGTCAAGAACTATCCAAAAAATACTCACAGAAGCCTCTACCATCAGGGATTTATAAAAATACTAGTTATTTATGCTCTTAGTGAATTGGGAATTTCTTGGTTAGAACATCTAATATCTCTAGGGTTATAGGATGAAGAGCCAAATGAAAATCAACCATTAGAACATGAAATTGAAGTTACCCAGGAAACTAGGGTTTCCATAGAGCCTGGAAGTTCATAAAAAACCATCCAACATTCCAAAGAACAAACCCTACCTGCAAAAAGAAGGACCAGATATGTCAAAGAAAGGTCCATCACTCCATAAAGGATGAAATACCTTAGAGGCAACTAAGGTCATCCACAGTGAAACAAAGGGGCATAGAAGATGATAAAGTATATGTCAGAAAGGGTAAAAAATAGGTTTGGCTAGTAGTCCAACGATCTCTTGAGCAACTATAGGTCGAACCTGTACCCACTGTTATGCAGGTGGAAAAATATCGTAAATTGAAACCAAGCAAACAAAAAAATAATAAGTAGGTTATCCCTGAAGAAGATGTAGTTGAATTTGTGCCATATGTCATACAGATTGGAGAGCCTCTTGAGGAAAAACAACGCAGGAATAAAAAGGGGAAACATGTCCCATAAATGCCAAGTAAAACAAATCGGAAGACTAGGTTGACCAACTAGTTGAGGCTAAAATCCAAATCCTTGTTTAATCCATCCCTCAAGGAGCATAAATTGATTGTAATAGAAGATCAAGATACTGGAGAAGAGACCCCTGGGTTTACCAACATGGAAGAAATGGCCATCCAAACTTTGAAGGAAATGCTAACGAGCAAGACAAAAAAAGAGAGCAATAAGGGATAGGGCTCAAGTATTAATCTTTCTGATTTGGAAACAGAGTACACCATAGGTCCAGACCTAGAGAAAGATTTAGAAGAGACTGGTCTAGAAACAGAGCATGTCCTAGAGAAGGTTTTAGAAGATACCAAACCAAAGTTAGGGAGGGAAATGTTGAAGGCACATGAGCTTGTGAAAGACAACATTAGAGACAAACCTGAGAAGAATCCCATGTGTGAGATGATACCTAGGAAAACTAAGCTCTCCATTGATCTCAATAGTCCTAATGTTGATGAAGAGCATGAACTTAAAAATGGAAACAAATATCAAGCCTAAAGTTGAAGACAACAAGGAAATGGAGGACAATAAACAACATGTGGAAACCCTCAAACAACAGAATGAAAATATGAGGCAACATATTCAAGAGTTGCAACAACAAAATCAAACACTTGAGATGCAACATTCAAAGTTACAGAAAAAGTACTAAAAGTTGTAGAAAAAACATCAAAAGACCTGGATGTTCCTAAAGGAAATCGTCTAAGTGTGTGTTGTCAAAAAGTAAGAAATTCTGAAGCTTGTGCAAGTTTTTCTCTAGTATTGAAGGCCTTTCTTCAGTTAGTGGCATACTTGTGGATCCAAGTGAGGTTAAAAAATGTTCCAACCTTTGAAGACTTTTTTTGTGCAACTGCTACACTTTTGTTATCAACAGTGACTTTAGTTTTAGTTAGAGAACCTTTTGTTTTAGTTTGAGATACTACAACCAGTTGTAATAACATATCTTTTTGATAAAAACAATGTTTTGATTAGGTCGAAGTTATGGGCCCAGAAAAGAGGAAGTTATCCCTACAAATTAGCATCTAAACTCTACTTCACCCAATGTAAAGAAGTGTTCTTGAATAGTAATCATAATTGAATGGTGAAGTTTAAGACCTACAAATCTAAATGTAATGAAGAGATTAAACCTAGGGTTTAAGATCAAAGATAGGTATTCGAATCCCTTTGGTGGATAAATAGAAGAATATGAGAATGTAAAGGGGTTCAGATTTTTGGGGTGCATGAAGCTACCAAGATATAGACTGGGCTTATGAAGTGTAATATCTACAAAGTTTTCTACTCAGTGAATATAATTTACGCTGAACACACTGTCTTTCTCAATCTTGCTTGTCTTTTCTTATTATTTGGATGCATGTTAAATGTTTTGCAAAGCAAATGTTCTTTCTCTTTCAACCAATGCGCTTACAACCTGTTGATAAATGTATTCCTAGTATTGTTTTAGGTTTAATGCAATGTGTTAGATATACAATTTCTAGATGCAAGTGACAAATTGTATGCTTGTCAGTGTTTTCTGTTCTACTTTTATATATTTATTTGCTACACCATAATGCATGCCACTGAATAATGGAAACATTGTGGTGAATATTGTGGAATAGTCCAACTAGAACCCTGCCCATGAACCTCATCTATTAGCTGACCATCAAAACAAATAAACCAAACTTATAAAAACCAATGATTCCCACAACTGAGGTGGCCTAGCTCCGCCCTTATCAATCAGGTGCAAATATTAGTACTAACAATTGCCTTCCCTTGCAAGTGGTATATGGAAATTATAGCTTCTACCCAGGATGGGTAATCATGTAGCTGGAAATATTTCTTCATTTCCAACAGCCAGGCCTCTGCCTCTTCTCCTTTCCTGTGCTCACCATTGAAAGTTGGTGGCTTAATCTTCCTAAGTTCACCCTGCAATATGTCTCCCTCAGGTCTTCTTCTTTTCCTCTGAACAAGAGACACACTTGGGATGCTCCCTAGGCCTAAACTTGCATGCATTCTTCTGGTGGAATACCTTGGAGAATGATGGCATCTACCCATGATTCTTGACTTCCTATGAATCCCATGATCATCTTTTTGCTATGGGACCTTGATGATGATCCTTGTTGAGCACTAGCTTCTTTCTGTGTGCCTGAGTCCTTATTAACTTGCTTCTGTAGTATATTTAGGCTTTGAAGTATCTCATATTGAGCCTTCATGATCCTCTCATTATCACCCCTATAAATTGACACTTCTTTTTGCATGCTTCTCATTGTTACAGTCCCCTGGTTGTCTCTTCTCCCATTAAACTCAGTCTTAGCAATACCCATGCTGGCATACAGACCTTCAATTTCTTCTTCATGGCTATAAAACCCTTGAGCTTCCTCCATGTCTCTAGTTCTCATGTAAGAACTAAATTCTACTTTTATGTATCTCTAATTTTGCAAGAATGTGCATGCAATAATTGTTGTTAGAATTAAGCATATTGCAAAATATTTGTCAATTAAATTATAGGTCATTCTTCATTTTAAATTATGAAGATTTTAATGCACTAATCTTAAGTAGGATTTATTAAATGCATTCATTTTCGAAACAAATTTCCAATGACTATCCTCATGTCTCAATCTGAGTTTTGAGTGAATAGTTACAACAATTACAAGTTGCAATTTCCACTATTTCACTGCTACAAAATTCACTTTTATCATTTTTGAAGAAAACATAGTGCCCAAATCAAAAAATTTGGTCGACATATCTCTTCTACTTCTCAATATATTTCCAACGACTATTCATTTTCCCCAATCCGAGCTTTGAGTTGAAAGTTATGGTGGCAAAATAATGAAGGAATATTCATTAGCACGTGCAACATAACAACATTTCTCAACAATTGTTCAATCATTTCTTGATTAGATCTCCGCCATTGATATGTCTTAATGGATTCATCATGAATCTAGTCATATCTCTTCTTCATACCTTCCATGAACCCGCTACTAACACTTAGCTTCTTTTTCCTTCATAGACTCACGGACTTGTAGACTCACAGACTCATAAACTTGTAAACTTCCTTTCATAACTTCGTCCAAGAAGTCTCAATGCTTAACGGTTTTTATTTCATCTACATGGACTTGCAGAAACACAGACTCATAATCTTGTAATCCTTCCTTTCATAATTCTGTTCGAGAAGTCTCAACACTTAGACATTTTTCCATCTACACAGACTCGCGGATTCCCAGACTCATAAACTTGTAACTTCCTTTCATAAGTTCATCTGAGAAGTGCCAACACTTAACCATTTTTCCATCTACATGGACTCGCGATATCTTAACACTTAAACAAATTCCAAGATCTTACCATGGTTTTGTGGGACTAACACTTAACTTGCCACATGGCTCCACATCACCCACCAACTGTCATCCGGTCCAACATGTACCTTCCACCCTGGAAGTACACATCTTTCTTCTACCATGTTAGCTAACACATGACTTCCACATCATGCTGACGTCATCGTACAGAAAAATACCCAATTTTTTTTTATTTTCTTATTTTCAAAATTTCCAAAGAGGCTCAACTTCACATTACCCCTGAAATTCCTCTAAATGTTTACTGCAGTAATTTAATAAAACAAGTTGCAGACATACTCCAGAGTTAATTCTCTGTGGATTTCCACTCCAATGTTCTACTAACTCGACCCATATGTAATATATCAGATATAAAATGTATGCATAACAGAAATAAAATGCTAGTAATGGCATAATAACAACAATATAACCAGAGCATTCACCACAATAACACTGAAATGATATAAGAATAACAACAGAAATAACACTTTGAATCTGAAAGCAATGTTCACGGGCCTCTTCGGGGGGGGCAACCTCCAGTTGAGCATAGCTCTATTACAATAATATTCCAAGCTAGGGTTCTCATACCCTCGACTCCTATTTATACTAAAAAGTAGCATCTAGAGGAAGATCCTTCTAGAAGCGGAAGCTTCTATTACGTCTTCTTACATCCACCTTATTCTATTTTATTGAAAGGCTTTATTAATATTAACCTTTATTACAATTGAATATATTGTTCTACCTATGTGCAGGTTAGGACCCTAATATGTCCGCCCCCTTAAAAACAACCTTGTCCTCAAGGCTCGAGATGAGGAAATTGCTGCAGAATGGTAGTTGGTTCCCAAGTGGCGTTTGTTGGAGTTGTATCTTTCCACTGAACTAGCACTTCTTTGATGGTTCTCTGATGTAGGCGACGCTCACGCTGATCCAAAACTGCTTCTAGTTGTATCCAAATGGATCCTTCTTCAACTAACTCTGGAAGGTTGGTTTGAATTTGGAACTTAGCTCCAATCATCTTCTTTAAGAATGAAACATGAAAAATAGGATGTAGCTTTGAATGGATGGGCAAAGCTAACTGATAGGAAACTTGTCCCACACTCTTGAGCATGGTATAAGGACCATAAAATTTGGGCGCTAGCTTCTGACAATGCTCAACCTTGAGGAAAGTTTGCTTGTAAGGTTGCAGTCCAAGAAACACCTGATCCCCTTCTGCAAATTGACGTTCAGAGTGACCTTGATCTGCTTGTTGCTTCATGTGATTCTATGCCATGACCAAATTCTCTTTGAGGGTACAGAGAATAGCCTCTTGAGTTGTAAGTGTTAGGTCAACCACCTGGACCTTCAAGGCACCCGGTAAGTATGAGAGAACTGAAGGTGGCTTCTGTCCATATACTGCTTCAAAAGGAGTCATGCGTGTAGTTGTATGGTATGAAGTGTTGTACCACCATTTAGCTAGGGGTAACCATTGAGCCCACTGATTTTGCTTTTTTGAGGCAAAACACCTCAAATATGTTTCCAAACACTTGTTGACAACTTTCGTTTGGCCATCAGTCTGGGATGATAAGCTATGCTGAGATGCAATTCTGTGCCTTGTATCTTGAACAATTCTTGCCAAAAATTGCTTGTGAAAGTTGGGTTGCGATAAAAAACAATAGAGTGCGGCATGCCATGAAGCTTGAAGACCTAATCCATGAATATTTGAGCCACCATGGATGCTGTAAACGGGTGTTGAAGGGCGTAGAAATGAGCATACTTGGAAAGGCGATCAACAACCACCATGATGATAGATTTATTACCCAATTTGGGTATGCCGGTAATAAAATCCATAGAGATATCCTTCCAAATAACAGGTGGAATCGGGAGTGGTTGTAGTGTGCCCGATGATTTGACTGTTTCTCTCTTGTTGCATTGACACACATCACATTCAGCTACAAAATTACAAATGTCTTGTTTCATACCATCCCAGAAAAATGAACGTTTGACCTTGTCATAGGTTTTGGTGAACCTGGAGTGCCCTGCTGTGGGTGTAGCATGAAGCTCAAAAAGTACCGTGGATTTAAGCTTTGATTGTTTACTTAAATACAAACGGACTTTGTATCGAAGTTACTCATGGAGCCAAGAGTACCATGGGGAAGCTGGAGCATTGGATAGCAATTGTTGGATCAATTGTGAACTTTTGGGATCTTGTAGCCATTCCTGGCAAACGACTTCGAGCCAATCTGGTACAATGAATGAAAGAGAAAAAAGGGATTCTTCATCTTCATATTTTTGGGAAAGTGCATCCACAACCACATTGTCTTTTCCTTTCTTATAAATGATCTCATAATCATATCCAAAGAGTTTAGTCACCCATTTTTGTTGTTCTGGGGAGGAAATGCATTGTTCCAGAAAATATTTGAGGCTTTGATGGTCTGTCTTAATTTGGAACCATTGCCCCAATAGATAAGGGCGCCACAGATCCACGACATCCAGAATAGCCAACATTTCCTTTTCATAGATGGATTTTCACAGAATTCTTTCAGATAGTTGCTTGCTGGTAAAGGCCAAAGGTCGACCCTCTTGCATAAGGACAACACCAATTCCTTTACCTGAGGCATCACATTCCAATACAAAGGTCTTTGTGAAATCAGGAAGGGCGAGGACTAGAGTGGTGCACATGGCCATCTTCAAGGTTTGAAAAGCTTGAGCAATGGCTAGAGTCCAAGTGAAAGAGTTCTTTTTGAGGAGAGTAGTGAGAGGTGCTGCAATCTTCCCATAATTCTTAACAAACTTGCGATAATACCCTGTTAAGCCGAGAAATACACTCAAGCTCTTAAGATTCTTTGGGTGAGGCCATTCTTGCATAGCTTCAATATTTTTAGGATCCGACTTGACGCCATCTTTTCCAACCAGATGACCCAAGTATTCTACTTCTGAGGCACCGAAACACATTTAGAATGTTTCAGGAAAAGTTGGCGTTGAGAGAGTAGATGGAGAACTCGATCCACATGAGCAAGATGGCTTGTCTAGGTTTTTCTATAGATGAGTATATCATCAAAGAAAACTAAGACAAAATGGTAGAGAAAAGGATGGAAGACATGATTCATGAGGCTTTGGAAGGTGGAGGGGGCATTACACAAGCCAAAGGACATGACCAAAATCTCATAGTGGCCCTCATGAGTTCTAAAGGTAGTCTTGGGAATATCTGCCTCTTTCATACATATTTGGTGGTAGCTCGAATGAAGATACAATTTAGTGAAGAATTGGGCGCCACTCAATTCATCCAGGAGGTCATCAATGACAAGAATGGGGAATTTGTCTTTGATGGTAAGTTTGTTGAAGGCACGAAAGTCATGAAACATTCACCAAGAACCTTCTTTCTTCAGGACCATGACCACAGGAGATGAATAGGGGCTGATACTAGGGCGGATAACGCCTGCATTAAGGAGTTCCTGGACCATTTTCTCAATTTCATTTTTTTGGGAAAAGGGGTGACGATATGGACAGATATTGGGAGGAAGGCTTCTTGGTACAAGGGGAATGGAATGATCATGAACACCACGGGAGGAAGGGAAGCCTTGGGGAGTGGAAAAGACCAATTGATGTTTAGAAGGGATGGCTTGGAGGTCTTGCGGTATAGAGGGTGTCTCTGTTGCTTGTATGGCATGGAGTTGGGCGATAACACCAGAATGACCCTTTTTGAGCAACTTTTCCATGCGATGGGAACTAATGATCTCAGGTGAGCCATCGATGATGCCTTGGAACTTATATTGGTGGCCCTCCTAGTCGAATTGCATGGTTAAGTATTTAAAATCCATGAGAATGGGACCCAAAGTCCTTAGCCAGTCTGCACCCAGCACAATATCACAACCCCCCCATGTTGATAACAAACATATGGGATTTCAGTTGGTAGTCACCAATTTGGAGACACACATTTTCACAACACTCTCCACATTTCATGGAGCCACCTTTGGAAATCACGATTTGGAAATTGTTGATGGCATGGATGTTTTAATGAGTTTCTTGGGCAATGTGGCGATGAATAAAATTATCGGTGTTGCCACTATCAACCAGAATTATGACCTTCCAGTGCTTGATGTAACTGATTAGCTTGAGGGTTTGGGGAGCAGAGAAGTCAGTGAGAGCATTGAGGGAAATGACTAGTTCTACTTCGGTAGGGTCTGAGGGAGGGTTTATGTCAATGGATTCAGGTGATTCAGACATAGAGGGGGTTTCTTCATCTTCTTCCGAAATCTCCTCGGAGATGGCCATAAAAATATTTTGTTCTTTACACTTGTGGCCCATGAAATATCTATCGTCACAGTTATAACAAAGGCCTTTGAGTTGGCATTTAGCCATTTCAGCCCGGGTCAATTTTGGGATCTTTAGTGGAGCAGAGGGGGTAGTGGGATTTACTGGTTTAGGGTGAGGGATGAAGGAGGGTTTTTAGTTTTGAGAAGATACAACCTGTTGTGCTTCTTTATCTCTTTTGGTAGCCTCCACCCAACTCTCAGGCTGATCCATGAGGACATGGACCCAAATTTCATCCTTGAGGCCGCTGATAAAACACTTTCAGAAAAAGGCATCAGACATACCTTCTGTTCTAAAAGATGGGTGCTCAAAGGCAGCTATAAAGTCTTCCACTGCTCCTAATTGTTTCAGCTTTGTCAAATGGCCCAAATGGTTGGTGTCAGTGTCAAAGCATTCATAAAGCTCTGCCACAAATTGTGTCCAAGCAATATACCCTTGACGAGAATTTTTTCTCCATTGCCACCATTGCCAACGTTCTTGATCTAGATGGAG
>ML781489.1:973170-995847 GCA_009831015.1 Picea engelmannii
ACAACAAGAATATTCAAGGGAATGGTAAGATCATGCTTACTTTGTTGTTAGATGATGATTATGAAGGTAAGTGTGATATGTTTCTATCATTTGTTGATATATTACCATTCTTATTAGTAACGCTTGATCTTGTTTCCATTGCAAGATTAGATTTATTCCGATGGCTACATTGGAAGCATGACTTCACGTAGTATCCTGATGTGTTTAATAGTTAGGGTAGGTTTAGGAATAGGTTTTCTTTCAGTTTGATTTCTCACTATTTCTCTTTCTAATAATGCAGTCATGAATGCAAGTGGGTGCACCACGAGAACCATAATACGACTGTTGTCAGGAAAGTCCCCTTGATCCTTTTCTCTTTACTCTTAGTTGAACATTTGTTTTCAAAAACGTAATATCATCATGAAAATCTTAAATTGAAAGTAAAGAGATAAATGAATCTGAATCAACCCTGATCCAAGGTACCATGAGTAGCACTACTTTTCCATCATTCAGGATTTTCCTACTTTCTTTCAGTTTCCCAAGGGTTTTGTTGCATGAGGTTTTCAGATGCACCTTTTGTACATATTTGTTTTTGTTTTGTTGTTTGGATTTCTTTTCTTTCCAATTTTTTCTTCGCTGGTGTGTTTGGATTTCTCCTTTATGCTTACCAGTTGTGCTTTTGGAAATACACCTACCTGCATCACTGAGCTATTCAGACAAAGACGATAGAAAATTCCTTTGCTGAATAACTTCTGAGAAATTTGTACAAACATCAAAGGTATATTTCTATTTGTGTTCGAAAAATCTATTGTTTGAAAGAAGTTGATTGATTTCGATCTCTGAGTAAAGTTCGTCATGATCATCTATTATCTTTTTACGCTGTCCCTTTTCCGTAAAGGAATGACTCAGAAGATGTCTCCCTGTCTTAGGAAGTTGTTTTTGTCAATAAAACATCTCTGGATCTAAATAGAGGACAGTCCTAAAAAATTCTGAGGAGGTTTAAAAAAAAAATAAAAAAAATTATGAAGAATCATGATTTTCAGCGTCACCCCTCTCAAATATATATTAATATATATATATATATATATATATATATATATATATATATATATAATTAATAAGAGCTGTGGGAAGTGCTTGTAAACCCGCTGGGATACTGAACAGGTCTGCTGGCAGCGGGTAAATGCATGTATGGCGCTAAGACAACTTCGTCGGGGTACTGAACAGGCTCGCTGGCAGCGAAGCAATGTCGGGTATATGAAAATTTGCAAAAAAGAAACCTCTTTAATGTCCTTTATTATGATCCAGAACTTCTTGGCAGGATACAGATGTCAGAGTGGGTTAAATGGCAACCCTGTCGAGGCTATGGACGCCTGCTGGCAGCAGTGGCTATGCCAACAGTATTGAAGGTTTTATCTTTAATATCGTAACTTGCTGATCTTAAGATTGTTATCAGTTTTCATATTTTGAAACACCGCTGGAATAGTTGGTTAATGATGATGTTTGAACGACTTTCTGGTTGTTATTTTTGAGTTGAAATTTTCTTGGCTATCCTAATCTGAATTTGTTACTTTTACAGAGATAATTGCTTCTACCAGTGTGTCACCATTGTTGGCAGCCAATTCACATTTTTCCATTGTCTCATAAGCTGCCTACACCAATGTTTTGCAAACATCCATTTTTCATCGCAATTTTCAATAGACGACGCTTTTATTCTTTGCGCCTTTTCGCACGCCTATCTTCGTTTTGTTTTCACGACTGTAAGCGTGAAAACTTAGTCCTTCAAAGTCACATTAGAATCATTGTTTGAACTGTTGTCATCCTTCTGATTGATATGCCCTTTGCGCTTACATTTTACTTATCGTTATGCAACTGGCAAAACTTTTGAACTATACTCATTGGACGTTCTTACATTGATTGTGTGATTGGGTTTCATTGAGTTTGCAATGCATTAATGTTTGGATTTGCATTTTTATTTTGATTTACTTGACTTTTGTTTTCGTGAAAATGCAATGGGTTTTATGGTTAAATCTTTCATTTATATCTTGTGTTTCATAACTATTGGTTTGTTGATTATATGATTACCTATTGGCACGTTGGTTAAACGATGGATATGAGCTGTTCCAATGCAATAGCGCATGGTTAAACATATGCTTTTAGTTTTGAATCGTATGATTAATGGTTTCAAACTTTGGTATAACGTTGATTGAACACATTGTTTATACACTTACCATTGTTTCGTTGGTTGGGCAAGTGACATGAGTATTAAATTATGCTATAGTGAGGTTGAACAGCTATGTAAACTGGTGGTGGTACTATTGGCAATAACTCTTATGCTTGGTAGAAGTAAGCTCTACCACCCTCGCACACTTTGCATTAATGCCTACCTCCTTAACAGGGTTACCTCTATTGATTTTTGGGAAAATCTTTGAGCCCACTCTGTTCAAACCCTTGTCCCTTAGCCGGGCTCATTGTGTGTTATATCCTGGCTCCCGAAGGGTGAATTGAACCCCCATGGTGTTCAGAGTCGGTTTTGGTTTCATTTTGCCAGAGAACACTGCCCCGTAATTGCCCCCAGAATCACGTTTTTGCTTGAGCGATTTTGGGCAAACGGATTTGAATTAGCTCAAACCATTGAAAACCTAGAACCGTTTTTAGCCCCTTTACCCTCGTCGCAGGCGGTTTCCTCAGAAATCGAGTGGTTACAGAGATCTAGCTCTCGTTTTATAGGTCAATTTTTCAGTGGCTGGAATGTGCGTTTTGGGGTCTGTGAGCATTTGCCAGAATGCTTATCACTTCTCCAGACCTGTGCTTCAAACCCCTTCTGCCTGTCCAACCTTGTGCTTCAACTTCTTGTTGAAACCCTTGATCAATCCACAGATTTATCAAGTAGTCTTTCAGAAGAAGCATTTTCTTTCTACCCTGGTATGTATCTCAACATCATTTCTAGTTTTGTGAGTCACCAGGATTGATATAATGGTTGAATTTTGATAGCTCTGTCTCTCATTCAAAATGGCTCAGTCATTCAGTGATCATCTTGTATATGGTTTCATTTTGATAAAAATAGAAAGAATTTCGATTTGATTTGTTCATAGATTTTTATTGGATTGTAATGGTGATTCGTTTGGATTTGATTTGGTTATCTGCCCGATGGAGTTAACGAAATTGTTGGATCATGTTCAATTCGATTCATCTTGTATCTACTCTGCACAGCAAGTTTTATGCTCGATTTAGAACACGATTTTGCTCAGATTCGATTTTGTTATTATTGGTTAAACAATTGGAAAATAATCCTGTTCGATTCGACTATCCCTTCTGTGGATAAGACAAGTATAACGAAATGAGTGTGATTTGCTTTGATTTCAATTGAATGCCAAAACGATTTTACAATTGGTGGATTTGATTTGTTGAGAAAACGATTACTGTGTTGTTTCATATGATTTCTTTTTACACGACTTATGATAATAATCAAAACAGAGTATTTCTATCTTTGTATTTGATTGAACGATGTGGATACTGTTGGTTCAATTATTTTGAACTGAATGATTCGTTTTCAGATATTTCTTGGATGATGGTTAAATTTAATTCTTTGAAAAGATTTGAATCAATCTGAATTCTGATTCTTTATACTATTTTAGACTAGCTACAGAATCAGATGATTCTGTAGCTAAATCTGTAGAATCAAATTTTTATTGTTTTATTAATAAAATATCTCTCTAACTTGTCATTTTTGGTCCATTTCAGGTGAATTCGAAATTGCATGGGATTTCATGAGCAGTTAGAGGATATTTGGATGCTTTAGTTTCATTTTAATTTCCTAGTTTAGTTGCAACTTTGGGAGATCTTCCCAGATTTTTGTAAAACAGTTTTAACTTCCACAAGGAGGTTTTACCTTGTGGAAAAACTTATAAATGCTGCTCATTTTTGTAATAATTTCATCCTCATTCATGGGAGAAAAAGGATATGGAATTTTAATACAGACTGAGGCAGAATTTGATGTTCTGTTACAGCTTTAGCTTTTCATTATATCAATATTTTGTTTCATGTTCTTGTGTATCAATTTGCATTTGGTTAATGACTACTTTAGCTATCTTAATCTTGTGCAAATGATATAATTTAATCACTTTAATCCATATCTGATTTCTTCCAGTGTATAAAAAACATAGCAATTACTTGGTTCAATTTGTGAATGACAAATTTCTCTTCTTCATTAATTGGATTATTAAGTATAAGTTTTTGCATAACAGGTTTCCCTTATTGCAGAGATTTATAAATTGTATAATTGTTATGATTTTTTATGTCTTGTTTGTCCTGTAAATAAACTCAAATGGTATTGCAGCCTATCGTTTACGAGAAGCCTTTGGATCAACCGGTGCGAGTTTTCTTCCTCTGACCAGCTTCGAAGTCATCATACACAGGGCAAAATTGGAGCGTTTCCAGGTTAGTTTGTCACTTGTTTGTTAGTATATTTATTAGTAGTTTATTTTAGATATAAGTTTAGAATTAGTATATTAGATTGTTTAATTTCAGTAAGTTTTATTTCTTATTCATAAAATCATAAAATCAAAAAAGAAATATCTTTCTCTGTCTTAGGGCAGAAAGAAAATGAGTTTTCCAGGTTTTATTCAAATCTACAAGTTGTAGATATTGTATATTTGTGAATAAGTTATAACGCAATTGGTAATTAGATAAGTTATATAGTAGTTAGTATAGTAGTAATTAGTAGTTTGTTAGATTAGTGTATTAGTTTGTTTTAGTGTTAGTAATAGTTTGTTTTATGTATTGTTAGTTTAGTTTAGTTTAGTTTAGTTTGTTTTATTTGTTTTAGTTAGTTTTAGTTAGTTTAGATTAGTTTTCTCTTTGCTTTTCTTAGAACCTTAGAACGGCCAACGAAGCCATTAAACTCGTCAGGGTGGTTCATTCCAAACGGCTTGGGTTATTAGACAACCCCGGACCGGTTCCACTCTCCAGTTGACGGACGGTCAATTTCGCCCGTCAACAAGTCTGTAACCATAAAACAAATTCATCTAAAACATGCTAATAATCAACATGAAATACAACTAAACCATTCCTTACAACAACATATAAGTCATTATCATTCATGCAGAGTTCATGCACAACAATAACACATGTAAATAACTCAGTACAAGATAAAACACTTATCTTTAAACAAGAATCGTGCAACCAACTGCTTGGGACGAACGTTCCACCTGTTATCACTCTGTAAATTCCCAGAGGTTGACGGAAGGTAGAAGGAATTTATCAAAGGAAACGTTATCCAACCACATCAAAACTGGGATCTAGCCCTGCCAGTTTTAGAGGGGGATCTCTCTATAAGATTTAGTTTTGTTTCATATTTCAAATATTAGGCTAGTTAAATTAATAAGACAGTGTGTTTGGTTTTATAAATTGGCTAAAAAGGTTCACGCATTCATTGGGCTATGGGGTCTGTTATAAAGTTTGAGATCAAAGAACAGGTTTGAAAAGTATTTCACTGGGAAATATAATGTTATTGTTGGATTCTTTATAATAAAAATGATGGAAAATAGAAAAGATGTGAGATTCAATTAAAACAAAGAAGCAATGAAGAGTTTCTTTATCATAATATCAGAAGACAAACATTAAGATCTTTTAAAAGTCAGAAACATAGTATATAAAGATAAGTTCTGCAACTTTAACTCCTTTTAAATGATTAGATATAGAAAACATAGATGATTATGAAGAAAGAAGAAACATTTAACAGAGAGGAGAAAACTTCACCAACAGTAGAAAGGCAGGAATCCTATGAAATGTCCTTTGTATTACTGGTAGATCTCAGATAAAAATTACAGCGCTTACAGCTTGCTTGGGCATAAAGGTCAACCCTCCATACTTCCAAGTTCGAGGTATTTATAATCAAAATTACAAACGACCCTATATTTAGGACGTGGCAGATTCTAAATCTAACTAACTAGATAACAAGATACAAAAATGTAGGAACTGTCGATGATCTGTCAGATTCTTCATGTTGATTCTGGGGAAGGCCGTTGGTGAGTCATTGACGTGACTTTGACTGCTCTGCTTGCTGACTCAGATTTGGACACCTCATCTCTTATTCAATCAAAGTGCACAACTCTTCCCATCTTTGCTTACTAGGAATGGTGACTTTGAGCAGTCTTCAGTAGATTTCATCCATTTCTATGTATTTGGAAAAAGTCGGCTTGGCGATGAAAATGTACTTGATCTTGTGCTAGATACTGAGGTCCAGCTGTAAAGTCTCTAGGAATGCCTTGCTTGTTATGCTACCCTGTATTCCTGAAAACTTGGAACTGTCCTTAGCCACCGTGGAAATCTTCTGCTTGTAGTCAGGAAGGGTCATCAGCTTATCATTTATAACCAGTAGACTGGGGAGGCCTTTCTTATGCAAAGCATCCAACTTGCTGAAGAATCTCTGAACCCCGAGATCCATGTTCTGGACTTTCTCCTCCAGCTGCAGAATTAGTCCTCTTTTGGTTAGCACTAATTTAACCTCGAGGATGGTTTATGTCCTATCTTCAATCTTTAGGTCTTCCAACTCCTCCCTAGTTTTCGAATTCAGAAACTTGATGATTTCATTTGCTTCTGTGGGCATCTCTCCCAACTCTCCCTTGATCCTGTCAATGGCCTGTTTGCTTTTTAACACCAATTCGTGTTGTTCAAACATGATTTGCACCATGGGAAAGATTTCATTTATGGATTTTGAGATATCCATCCAAATGTTCTCTTTCGCTTCTGCCAATGTTTTTCCCACAACTGTCTCCTTCTGCAACTGTTGTATTTCCTTCTTGACCTTTTCTGATGTTTGCTTCTCAATGTTTTAGCTTGTCTTGTAAGAATACTTGAGCTCCTGAATATTCTCAACCTCTTTTTTTAGTCTAGTGATTTCTTTTCCTTGAAGGGTCATCTCCTCCATTTATTTTTCTAGCTCTACAGATTTTTCCAGAGCTGTCAATGGGGTGGCTGAGGGAAGTTCTACTGTGGTGGTTGTTGATACAGTTGTTGTGCTAAATCCTGTGAGGGGAACTGCACTCAGTGGGTTGACTTCCATAGGTGTTTCTTGTTCCTTCTCCTTTACTAACCTCTCCATCTCTGCTTCCATCTCTTTTATCTGTGCATTCTATTCCATGATAAACTTTAGCATCTCCTCTTTTTCACCTTCTATATCACCTCTCTCTTTGGCCTCTGAGTCTCTTGTAGGTGTCAATTTGTGTTTCTTACTCAGAGATGCTATGTCAACATTCTTTTTCTTTATCATCTCCTCAACTTCTTTCACATTTGATGGGTCGTACCCAATTTTGAGCACCAATTCTTCTAAACACTTAATTATGTTATCCTTTGCAAAAGATGGTATATTCTCCAACTTTAATTGAGTTTGAACATTGTTCAAAGAAACTTGTAATTTTGCAGCAGTAGTAGAAGCATTGGCCAATGTTGAGGAAACCATTTCTCTAGTTTTCCTTTGTAAATCCATCTGATCAGCTGGATGTACATCTCTGGTGTTAAAATCAAATGTTTCCCTTTTATAGTCAGTGATTTCCTTTGGATGGGGCACTTGTGCCTGCAAGAATATCATGTGCATTCTTCCTTTCTCTGTATCAAAAGATGATAACAATCTATGTTGTGTTGTGGACGTTTGCTTCCAAAACTGAGCATAGGTGTTGTTGGTCAGCATCTGATTCTTCTTCTGGATCATATCGTATTTCTAAAAAATACTCAACTTTGCACCCCCTTGATTTGGTTGATTGATTAGTGAGGTGCCAGTCTGCTTCATGGATGAAGAGGTAGAGAAGATCTGTTGGTTGCTTGAGACAAGAGGTGAATGATCTCCTTTCATGACTGTAGTGGACTGGGTTTCTTTTTCACCAAACGTGTCAGTTGTATGATTGGCTTTTGGCCTTTTGGTGTATACATGGAAATCCTCAGTTGAGACTTATGTGACCGAAGGGGAAGTATCCTTTTTGGGTCTTTTCTCCTTTGGTACCCGTGGTGTGGTTTTTTGCGAGATAATGACTAGAGGAGATTGTTGTTCTACTTCTTCTAGAGTGTTCACCTTCCACTCTGTTTATTCATAAACTTCTCTATCTCGGGCTTGGGTGCATGAACATACGAGGAATTTTTATTCTTCAATCTCATCTTTGTAATGATCCCACACAGATCGTAGTGCCACAGGAAAATTGTGTCGAACTTCATTTCCTTCAATAGTTTGTCCACCTCTTCCTCGGCAACCCGACTGTTGCAGATAAAAGATCCTATCTGCCCCTTAATTCTCAGCTGTTGTTTCTTCTTCAAAGACAAAAAGTGTATATCATTTGAATTGAACATTTTCCTGATGTATTCCAAGGAAAATATCCTGACTGGAATGTATCTGGAAAGTTTATAAGGAGCCATCTCACCTCCATAAATCATGATTTCTGTGTGATTCTGATACAGATACCAGTCTCCAATCTTGGCGAGGTTTGAAAGGTGTAAAATTCTCTGGATCTCCTAATTTATCCTCGACTCCTTCCTACCACTTAGCATGCTCACCACTGGGTGATAAAACTGCTCAATAAATTTCTTGAAATTGAACTCTGTGGAGTTTCTTCTGAGTAGCGAAGCCCAAGTGGTGGCAAGCTGTAGTTTGTTGTCCTGGTCCATTTTTTGCATGGTGAACGAGAACTTATTGGCTTGAAAGAACATGAACATGTAAGCCAGTATATAAGAATACTAGAACATGCCCTCTGTGGGAAATTTGAAAAGCTGGTCATGCATGTTCTTGGCTAGAAAACTGTTGTAGTCGAACTGGGTGGTGGATTTTTCTTCGGCAGGGAAAATGGATAGGTAACCCAAGATGGGCTCGTCCACCCATTCATCTGAGAAGTAACCGAGCAGACAACATAATGATGAAATGATCTGGTTTCCCTTTTCTGAAAACATGGAGGAATGGTAAGGGGTGTTTTTCTTGGGAAGTTGAGCATCCTGTGGGAGGAAAAGCTAAAAAATCTATGCTCTCTGGGGAAAAGATAGGTTCTGGTATTTGTTATTTAAAACTTCAAGGGTGAGAGGAGAAGTGGATTCAGCTCTGGATATTTGTATCATTTGATCAATAGACTCAGGTGTGACAATGAAAAGGGTTTCTCCAGACGATGAAACAATGGTTCTCTTATCAGGAAGGTAGTGCGCCTGACACTTGAGGGTGAACTCGGGGAAATGGTGGACTTGGGGAAAACGATACAGGGGGAGATTGGATTCTGAGATCCCAATATCATCACTTTGATCCAGGAAAGTGTCCCTGAACCATGAATACAACTCAGCAAGGTCGAATTTGCACTTGGTTTCTGATATCACGTAGTCTTCACCAACCAGTGGGATCCGGTTGAGATCAACAGGAGGTGGAAGAAATGGATTTTCCTTGACCTTTGATCTTTTATCTTTTGGCTCCATCACTTCAAAAGGTACCGGCAATTGAAACAAAAACATTAGCAGGTAAAGGCTATGGCTAGGTCGCTGACTCGAACATTGAGGGGAAATGAGTTTTCTGGTGTGCAGAGAGTGTGAGCAGTGTGAAAATGGCAGAGACGTGTTAAATTTGGGCAAACAAATATCCATTGGGCGTGGGTGACAGGTCAGCATGCTAACAGATATGTTAGCTTGTAATAAATGACCAACAGATCACTTGAGGTATGAGGTGGTAGGTGAAGGATGGGTGACGAGCGTCCCTGGATGATGTGGAATGAGCTGATTGGAGGATAGGTGAATGGGATAAGAGATGTGAAAGGTCAAAGGAAGAGGAATACACTGGCAGAGTAATGAGACGGGACTTATAAGAGGAGATAGTGGGATGTGACATCATGAGGCGACAGGATAGTGGAGGATGATGTCACGAGACAATGGTGGTATAGAAATGTTCGTATGGTGGTAAGTCAAAAGGGGGGTAAGCAGTAAGTGGTTTGGAGTAGAGGGGGTCCAACACAATAGATTTACACCACGTTAGGATGGGGCCTGCTGGGAAAAACTGCCTCATTCCAGACCCCCCCCCCCACTGTTAAAGGTATAACGGTCAGGGGGGTCCAGAATATCTTGTTAGTCGTCCATCTGCGTGCTGTCTGATTGACTGTAGATCTATGCTCTCTTGTTAATCACCATTCTGGAGCCCCCCCTCCCCCCCCCACCGTTAAAGGTAGAATGGTCGGGGGGGGTGGGTCCGAAATTCCTTCTTAGTCGTATATCCAGACGCAGTTAGATCGGCCGTAGATCTATGCACACATTTTGATCTCCAAGCACGAATCAAAATGCACCTTCAAAACTTAGGATAGTGCTCGTTTATGGGTTTTGTGCGTTTATTCCCTTGCTTTTTGTCACCATGGGGTTAAGAAAACACCTCAAACATCAAAATCATGCATTTTCATCGAACATCATACAAATTTTATTGAAAGAAAGGATGGCTAGCCTATGTCCTATCCTACCTACCTACTCATTTAGCCTAGATTAGACTATTGGGCTAAGAAATTAATTTATCCTGGGGCTATTTGATCAGGATTAAACAGTCTGATCAAATTTATTCACTAGCTAACCTAACTACTTGGCTAAGATTGAACAGTTTAGCCAAGCTTATTCACTAACCCTATCAACATAAATTCAAAAGGACTTGGCCATGTTTAAACTATATGGATCAAGTCATTATTATTGCATGGGGATTTATCCATTTTTTTTTATGCTCTCTTTTATTCTTTTCTCATTTTTTCATTTTCTTTTTTCTTTTCTTTCCTTTCTTTCTTTTCTTTTCTGTCTTTTCTTTTTCCTTTTCTTTGCAAATCATTTGCAGGATGAAACATTATTTGCAATTTAAAAAACACTAAAGGGATAAAATTTCAGTCACCAGTTGATCCTATGAATGATAGGGTTATAACAACAGCTCCATCTGGGGATGGTACTCTCCTTGTGAAGTGCCAAGAATCCTGCTTCCTGATGTCTTGAAAGATTTTCTCCAGAGCTTCTTTTTCTATTTGATTTGTTTTATTTTTAAAAATTTTGATGACATTGTCCAGTGGATTAGGGCCTTCTCTGCGGGCTTCAACCAGTTGATCAAAATCGTCCACTCATAAACCACAAGTAAAATAAATGGTTTGTACAATGGAAGTGGCTATCCAAGGCCTTTATTGGGGTGGTGAATAATGCTTTAGCATCCTGCCATTCACAGGTCCACTTGGAAGGTCTGTTCCATCACTGTTCTTGAGCAGAAAAGTGTTATTTCCTCTGATTGCCTATATCATATAAGGACCCTTCCATAAGCTATCAAACTTTCTATGTTTACCCTTATCTTCATTCCTAGAATCCCACTTCAACACCAAATCACCTAACTCAAAATCATCTTCTTTAGTTCTTTTGTCAAAAATCTTTTTGATGTTTTCCTGGATGATCTGGGTTTTGTTGTATACTTCTTCCTTGGACTGTTGCAAATTGATCATCTGATTTATTAATCTTTGGGAATCATTTGGTTAAGCTTGCATCTCTTGCAACAGTTTCATGACAGGGACCCCTAGAGAGGTAGGAAAAACCACTTCAGTGCTATAAACCAAATGGTATGGAGACATACCAATTGATCTCTTGGTGGTCAATCTGTCGGCCTAAAGTGAAAAAACTAGCTTATTATGCCAAGACATATTATTTTCTTGTAGAGTCTTCTTAATGATATTCACCAGTGTTTTATTGGAGGACTCAGCTAGCCCATTCCCTTGGGGGTAATAAGCTGTGGAGTGTCCCAAAGTAATGTGATATTGTCTACAAAACTCTATAAGATTTTTGGATCGGAAAGCAACTGTATTGTCAGTTATGATTTTCCTGGGACATCCAAAACGAGACAAATTATTATTTTCTAGAAATTTAATTATAACAGAGTCAGTAGCTTGCTTGCATGGTACAACTTCAATCCACTTTGTGAAATAATCCGTGGTGGTGAGGATCCATCTATGTTGACCCGAAGTCCAATCCCTATCGTTGAAGTCCAATCCCTATTGTTGGAGAGGAGCTTCAATTGAGATGGGTTTTAGGGGCAAAGGTAGGAGCTTCTTTTTACCTTCGAACACTTGACATTTATGGCATGAGGTGACCTTTTAGTGTACATCAACAAACAATGTGGGCCAGTAAAATCCTGCTCTGAGGATCTTATTAGCTGTTGTCTTCCAACTCAGATGTCCACCATAGTCCCCTACATGAAAATCTTGCAGAATTTTTTCAACTTCATCTTTTAACAGACAATTAAGTAAGATACCTACAGGATCTTTCCAATAAAGATTACCTTCTAGAATACAAAATTTGAATGCTTTTAGTTTCAAAAATCTGGCTTTAATTTTAGTTAAGCCAGGAGGATCTTGTAAGTTATGAAGTACAAAAATGAGGTCTGCGTACCAAGGAGAGTTTTGGAATACCTCTTTTACATTTGGAGTTGCTTGCTCTTCCTGCTCATCAACTACAACCAAGAAATTAATATCTAAAGCATGGAAATTAGATTCATCCATCAACTTTGCTAGACCCCGACCTTTGATTAGTTTAGTAGGTTTAATCTCAATATCATATTCTAGAATAATAGCAATCCACTTTCCTCTCCTACCATCTGGATTATCCTGATTCAGGATATCCTTTACCACTTCATTTGGAACATAAGCAATTGTGTGGGAATGGAGAATATAGACTCTAAAATCCTTTATGGCTTTCACCAGAGCAAAAGCTTGCTTCTCCATTATATTGTAATTCAACGCAACATCTCTCAAAGATTTACTGAAAAAATCTATGGGTTGTTCATACCCATCACTATTTTTCTGCAATAACACAGCTGCGATGGTGTGTTAAGATGCAAAAGAGAAAAGGTAGAAATCTTTGGTGTAGTCTAGATTGATCAAAACTGGTGCCTGTGTGAGTGCATACTTTACCTGCTCAAATGACTATTTTGATTCGGTCTTCCATCTTATTTTGGTGTCCTTTTTCAACATATTTGTGATGTTCCCGAGAAGTTTGGACAGGTTGGGTATGAATCTCCTCATAAAATTTATTTTGCCAATAAACGATTGCAATTCTTTAAGGTTCCTAGGGTGTTCCAATTTCTGGATGGATTCTATCCTGCTAAGATCTATTTTAATTCCCTTTTTAGAGATTATGTGTCCCAATGGCTTGCTTTCCTCTAATCCAAAAAGGCATTTCTTGGGATTCAATGAAATCCCAAATTTTCTGTGTTTCTCAAACACACGTTTGAGATGATGTAAGTGTTCCTCGTCGAATTGGGAGTAGACTGTCACATCATCCAAATATATGACTATAAACCTACTGAGCTCGTCCACAAAAGAAATATCCATTTCTCTTTGGAAAGAGGCCCCAACGTTCATTAATCCAAAGGGCATCTTCACATACATGAAGGTTCCCCAGGGTGTGGTGAAGGTTGTTTTTTTCTGATCGTCTGGGTGAACAAGAACCTGGTTATAGCCTGAGAAGCCGTCTAATAAAGAAATCATGCTGGCTCCAACTACCTTTTGTAAGATGTGGTCCATTTTAGGCAAAGGGTAATTGTCTTTCAAGGACACTTTGTTCAGGTTTCGGAAATCAATGGAGAGCCTGATTTCTCAAGTTTTCTTTTTGGTGGGGACCATATTAGAAACCCACTTGGAAAATCTCAAAGGAACTATGATCTTGGCATCACACATCTTTTTAATCTCTTTTTTTATCAGGTGTAGTAACTTGGGATTTATCCTCCTAAGTTTTTGTCTGAAAGGTTTGTGTTCTTCTTTTATTGGGATCCTATGTTGTATGATACTTGTGTCATAAGCTTTCAAATCCTCATAACCCCAAGAAAACACGTCTATATATTCCTTAAACAGTTCAATGTATTTGCGTTTCTTCTCGGGGGGTAAAGATTTGGAAAGTTTTATCATTTTGGGATTCTCTTATGTTCCTATGTTTCATTCTTCGACCTCTTTACCACTAGCTTCAATTTTGGATTTTTTGCTACATCGTTAAAATCAAAAAGGTCTTCTAATGGAACCAAACCTCTAGGCAACACATTACTTTTCAAATGAAAAACATCATAATCTTCATCATTTTTGTTTATTTCATCTAATTCTACTTTATTTACACTACCATTTTCAAAAACTAATCTATTTACATTGTCATCTTCATTCTCTAAATCTATATTTGTACATTCGAACTCATTCTTACACTGTAGGAAGTCCTCAATTTGATCGTCATTCCCAAATACCTGCCAGTATTTGATGTTGTCCGGGATAGTCGGTCTGCACTTCACCTCTACTGTGTATTAGTGAGTTGGGCGTAAAGGTATCTTGCATGTAGTTGCCGACGTAGCCAATCCATCTACTAATATGTTTTGTCCCCTGTGCATCACCTACAAATCGATTTCAGTAAAATATTGAAGAGAATCCAAAACAACATTCCTATAAGCTCTAAGTCTGGGAGGTTTTGCAGCATACTCACCTTTAATTTGCTTGATAATCAATTCAGAATCACCTCTTACCATAATTTGTTTGGCACCAACCTTCTTAAGTAGTTTCAGGCCAAGCATCAAAGCTTCGTACTCAACTATATTGTTAGTGCACTGAAAAATCAGTTTGTAATAGTGGCTCTTTGAGTACTTCGATTTGTTATTATACAGCCAAACTCCAGCTCCATCTACCTCCTTTCTCACAGCTCCATCAAAATCCATGCTCCAAAACTCTGCTGGCACTTCCTCACTTCCTACAATTGCAGTATTTCTCACCTCAGTGATTGCTTTATCTTCTTTTGGATCGGGTGAATCATCTTCCAGCTGAGCAATTTGTCCTTCCAAGTCACCATCATTGTAAAGAATGAAAGAATCTAGATCAGAATGTGTAGAGTATAGCGGATAGTTATGTGGTTTTTCCTGACTGTTGACCATGTACTTCATAAGAGTCTCCTTGTATAGTCTCCTCTATTTTCCAAAAATTGGGACAGTGGTATAAGACATATCTAAATGCAAAGTGCCTTTCATCTTGGCCCCCCAAGACCTGGATAGAAACATACCATATTTCGGGGGGATGTCTGCAACCACAACATCCATAACCATGCTTTTTGCTGGGATCTGAACCAAAGTGATACAAAAATATTTAATCAGCCCTATGCATCTGACCTTGTTGGAGTCGAAGAAATGAAAATCCTTGTAGGGTCTGGTAACTTCAAGTCCCAACTTCTCCATCACAACTTTGGGCATTAGGTTGTGGGAGGCACCTGAATCGAGCATAGCATTATGTAAAATCAGGTCGTGTATATTCAGGCTGATGTAGCAAGGGGCAACAACACCGGTATCAACCTGACCATCCACTTTAGGGCCAAAAAGGAGATCAGGCTGGTCATTAGTAAGATTTATCGTATCCAAGTGATTTATTGATCCAATAGTCAAGGCCTTCGTACCTATCTCTGGCTTGATGCTCAACGCTTTAATCACCTGAGACTTGTAAGCGTTCTTACTCATCAACTCGGAAAGAGGAATGGGAATCTTCAATTTGGCTCATTCCCCTTCAAGGCTGAAGGTAGTGGAAGCGTTGCTTAAGCTCTGCATTTCTGATTTGTCTACCATGGTATTTTGGGCATAAGCACTTGGTTGACTAGTTGATGAAACTTCAGTCTAATTTGATCTTTCTAAAATTGTAGTTTTTCCTTTAGCAGGAGCTTCGACATTATTCCTCTCAGGGACTTTCTTGGGAGAAGCTTCTGTGGTTTTCTTGGTCTCGACTACTTTCTTCGTTTCAAAAACTTTCTTTGGAGGATTGTCATTGGTTTTCTTGATTCTCAGGTTGTACTACCCGTCTACCTCCATTATGGAATTTTCAAAATCTTGTTGTTTTGTCTCCTTTGCTTCCTCATTCACCTATATTTGTGAGAGGAGAAAGAGCTCCTTCTCTTCCTGAGTAAGAAAAATGGAGTTATTGTCGTGAACTCCCATGATGTTTATATGAGTATCATCCATTTCTTTGATTATTTCCTCACCTTCGTCAGCATAATTTTCCTGGAGGGGTGATCTGATCTGCTGATCAAGACCCCTCTGTTCTCTTTGATCCCTAGGATCTCTCTACCTGATTTGGGTGGGATTTCTTCTGAAGTTTGGATTCTGAATTTGAGGAGCAGCTTGGTTTTCCCTTGGATGATTTCTGTCAGTTATAGTAAGTCTCTCCGTCATTCTCTCCATCGTTCTGGCTAAGGAATCCAGTTTGGCATCCGAAGAGGACATGGAAGGCTCCTCTTTAATCGTGACCCTCCTTTCCATCCTCTGCCTGGATCTTCTGGATAACATATTGGCTTCTACACTTACTGCACTTTTTTGCATGTCTTCGAGAGTGGCAAAGTTTCTTTCCCTTAACTGATATGACATATCAGCGTCAAAACCGTCGGGGAATTTTATGAATGAAAATCCTTGAGGTGGTTTGATATCTACCGAAATTGCATTGTACATATTGTTGAAGCGGATGCAGTAGTCTTGTACTGTCTCTCCTTGGTTCCTTATGATTTTTTGTATTCTGACAAGATATGGAGAGAATTTTTCTTTACCTCCCATCTGTCAAGAAAACTTCTTTGAAAAGCAGCAAGGTCAACCACAAAATAAGGACGTAAATCTTTGAACCATTTCTTGACATCCCAAGTCAGACTCTGTTAGAAGCGTCTCATTTGAACATCAGCTTCATTGACTTCCTACAAATCAAAATAATCATTCATTTTGTCAACATGTTGTTGTGCATTGAGAGGCCCAATGCCATCAAACTGTGGAAGTCTGGTTTGATTGTCCTGGGGCATGGCGTGTAAGGGAGCATCCAGCACCAAGGGAGGATATCTGGCTGCCATGATAAGTCGAGGAGGTTGGACAACACCTTGTGTAACAGGAGGAAAAGTGACAAAATCAGTGGAAGATGAAGGGCTAGGAGGAACGGATTGGGCTGGTTTAGGTTTAATAGAAGCTGCAGCGATAGTCAAAGCAGAAAGTTCAACTGCTTGTTGGAAGTGGGATTTTCTAAGGCTTGATCAATATTTGCTACTAGATCTTCTAACTTGTCAAATTCCTAAAGAAAACGTTGATCAATGTCTGGTCTGGGAGAAAGTATTTCAGGAGTCTTGGGCTGCAGGATGGTTTGATCTAAAACAATTTCACTTACAAAGCTATCTGAATTTGTTTTAAAGAGGCTTCGTTAGAAAGAACTATCAAACTCAAGATCCTGAAGGGAAACCAACCTCTCTGGAAGAGAAGGGGATCTATGCAAAGGGTTGTGACTTTCAGAACCTTCTGGAAGGTTTTTCTTTCTGAGTAATATTTATGGATTGTCTATTGTTGTTGCAGGTTCTGGATCGGGGTGGGCTCTGGTGTAAGTTCTTTTCGGAGCCAGATTTTTTAATTTTTTATGACACCTAGACTAATATATACAAACTTTTAACAACCTCTGAACATTATCTCTTTCAAATTTATATTCTAATGATTCGTTCAGAAATAAAGTTCTCTTGACTAGGGGAAAGAAATCGTGGAACTGAAAGTTTGTTCAGTTCTTCCCCAGTGGAGTGGCCATTTATGTTATCACTCTGTAAATTCACAAAGGTTGTCGGAAGTTAGAAGGAAATTATCAAAGGAAATGTTATCCAACCACTTAGAAACTGGGATCTATCCCTGCTAGTTTCATAGAGGGATCTCTCTATAAGATTTAGTTTTGTTTCAGATTTCAGAGATTGGGCTAGTTAAATTAATAAGATAGTGTGTTTGGTTTTATAAATTGGCTGAAAAGGTTCACACATCCATTGGGCTATGGGATCTGTTTTATAAAGTTTGAGATCAAAGAACAGGTTTGAAAAGTCTTTCACAAGGCAATATAATGTTACTGTTGGATTCTTTCTAATAAAAATGATGGACAATAGAAAAGATGTGAGATTCAATTAAAACAAAGAAGCAATGAAGAGTTTCTTTATCATAATATCAGAAGACAAACATTAATATCTTTTAAAAGTCAGAAACAGAGTATACAAAGATAAGTTCTGCAACTTTAACTCCTTTGAAATGATTAGATATAGAAAACACAAATGATTATGAAGAAAGAACAAACATTTAACAGAGAGGAGAAAACTTCACCAACAGTAGACAAGCAAGAATCCTGTGAAATGTCCTTTGTATTACTGGTAGATCTCAGAAAAAATTACAGCGCTTACAGCTTGCTTGGGCGTAAATATCAACCCTCCATACTTCCAAGTTTGAAGTATTTATATTCAAAATTACAAACGACCCTGTCATTAATGATCAGGACATGGCAGATTCTAAATCTAACTAACTAGATAACAAGTTACAAAAATGTAGGAATTGTCGATGATCTGTTAGATTCTTCATGCTGATTCTGGGGAAGGCCGTTGGTGATTCATTGACGTGACTTTGACTGCTCCGCTTGCTGACTCGGATTTGGCAACCTCATCTCTTATTCGATAAAAGTGCACAGCTCTTCCCATCTTTGCTGACTGGGAATGGTGACTTTGAGCAGTCTTCGGTAGATTTCATCCATTTCTATGTATTTGGAAAAAGTCGGCTTGGCGATGAAAATGTACTTGATCTCACGTTGGATACTGAGGTCTAGTTGTAAAGTCTCTAGGAATGCCTTGCCTATTATGCTACCCTGTATTCCTGAAAACTTGTAACTATCCTTGGCCACCGTGGCAATCTTCTGCTTGTAGTTAGGAAGGGTCATCAACTTATCATTTATAACCAGTAGACTGGGGAGGCCTTTCTTATGCAAATCATCCATCTTGTTGAAGAATCTCTGAACCCCAAGATCCATGTTTTGGACTTTCTCCTCCAGTTGCAACATCAGTCCTCTTTTGTTCAACACTCTTTTAACCTTGAGGATGGTTTATGTCCTATCTTCAATCTTTAGGTCTTCCAGCTCCTCCCTAGTTTTCGAATTCAGAAACCTGATGATTTAATTTGCTTTTATGGACATCTCTCCCAACTCTCCCTTGATCCTGTCGATGCCTTGTTTTCTTTTTAACACCAAATCTTATTGTTCAAACATGATTTTCACCAGGGGCCAACTTTCGTTTATGGATTTTGAGATATCCATCCAAATGTTTTCTTTGGCTTCTGCCAATGTTTTGCCCACAACTCTCTGCTTCTGCAACTATTGTATTTCCTGCTTGAGCTTTTCTGATGTTTTCTTATCAATGTTGTAGCTTGTCTGGTAAGAAGACTTGAGCTCCTGGAGATTCTCAACCTCTTTTTTCAGTCTAGAGATTTCTGTTCCTTGAAGGGTCATCTCCTCCATTGATTTTGCTAGCTCTACATATTTTTCTAGAGCTGTCAGTGGGGTGGCTGAGGAAAGTTATGTTGTGGTGGTTGTTGATACAATTGTTGTGCTAACTCCTGTGAGGGGAACTACACTCAGTGGGTTGACTTCCATAGGTGTTTCTTGTTCCTTCTCCTTTACTAACCTCTCCAGCTCTGCTTCCATCTCTTTTATCTGTGCTTTCTGTTCCATGATCAACTTTAGTATCTCCTCTTTTTCACCTTCTGTCTCAGCTATCTCTTTGGCCTGTGAGTCTTCTGTAGGTGGCAATTTTAGTTGCTTCCTCAGAGATGCTATGTCAACATTCTTTTTCTTGAGCATCTCCTCAACTGCTTTCACATTTGAGGGGTCATACCCAATTTCGAGCACCAATTCTTCTAAAGACTTAATTCTGTTATCCTTTGCAAAAGATGATATCTTCTCCAACTTTAATTAAGTCTGAAAATTGTTCAGAGAAACCTGTAATTTTGCAGCAGTAGTAGAAGCATTGGCCAATGTTGAGAAAACCATTTCTCCAGTCTGCCTGTGTAAATCCATCTGATCAATTAGATGTACATCTCTGGTGTTAAACTCAAATGTTTCCCTTTTATAGTCAATGATTTCCTTTGGATGGGGCACTTGTGCCTGCAAGAATTCCATGTGCATTCTTCCTTTCTCTGTATCAAAAGCTGATAACAATCTGTGCTGTGTTGTGGACGTTTTCTTCCAAAACTGAGCATAGGTGTTGCTGGTTAGCATCTGATTCTTCTTCTTGATCATATTGTATTTCTAAAAAATACTCAACTTTGCACCCCCTTGATTTGACTGGTTGATTAGTGAGGTGTCAGTCTGCTTCTTGGATGAAGAAGTAGACAAGATCTGTTGGTTGCTTGAGACAAGAGGTGAATGATCTTCTTTCATGACTGTAGTTGATTGGGTTTCTTTTTCACCAGTCGTGTCAGTTGTATGACTGGATTTTGGCCTTTTGGTGTATACCTGGAAATCCTTAGCCGAGACATCTGTGACTGAAGGGGAAGTATCCTTTCTGGGTATTTTCTCCTTTGGTACCTGTGGTGTGGTTGTTTGCGAGATAATGAATGGAGGAGATTGTTGTTCTACTTCTTCCAGAGTGTTCACCTCCCACTCCGTTTGATTCGTAAACTTCTCTATCTCAGGCTTGAGTGTCATGGATGATTTTAAGGATGGAAATTTATTTTCAAATGTAGAAACTGGGGCTAATCTTACTATTCCTTAATATGCAAAATGTAAACTGTTTGGCGATAGTTTGGTAAAAATATTCAAATTTATAATGATTTTATATAGATTCTATAAAATTTTGGCGATTTTTAAGGTAAAATAATTTTAGTCTATGGAATTTGGGCGAATTGTTTTTAGAAAAAATGCAAATTGACGAAACTTTTTTTTGGAAAAACCATGGAAAATTAGCCCATTTGCGAAATTTAGCCCCTAAAACCATCCATGTTGAGTGCATGAACATACGGGGCATTTTTATTCTTCAATATCATCTCTGTAATGATCCCACATGGATCGTAGTGCCACAGGAAACTTGTGTCGAACTTCATTTCCTTCAATAGCGTGTCTGCCTCTTCTCCGATAGCTCCACTGTTGCAGATAAAAGATCCTATATGCCCCTTAATTCTCAACTGTTGTTTCTTCTTCAAAGACACAAAGTGTATATCATCTGACTTGATCATTTTCCTAATGTATTCCAAGGAAAATATCTTGGTCGGAACGTATCTGGGAAGTTTATAAGGAGCTAGCTCACCTCCATAAATCTTGATTTCCGTGTGATTCTGATACAGATACCAGTCTCTAGTCTTGGCGAGGTCTGAAAGGTGTAAAATTCTCTGGATCTCCTCATTTATCCTTGACTCCTACCTACCACTGAGCATGCTCACCACTAGGTGATAAAACCACTCAATAAATTGCTTGAAATTGAACTTTGTGGAGTTTCTTCTGAGCAGCGAAGTCCAAGAGGTGGCAGGCTGTGGTTTGACGTCTTGGTCCATTTTCTGCATGGTGAACGAGAACTTATCGGCTTGAAAGAACATGAACATGAAGCCAATATTGAAGAATACTGGAACATGCCCTCTGTGGGAAATTTGAAAAGATGGTCATGCATGTTCTCGTCTAGAAAACTGTTGTAGTCAAACTGGGTGGTGGCTTTTTCTTCAGCATCAAAAATGGATAGCTAACCCAAGATGGGCTCGTCCACCCATTCATCTGAGAAGTAATCGAGTAGACAACATAACGATGAAATGATCTGGTTTCCCTTTTCTAAAAACATGGAGAAATGGTAAGGGGGGTTTTTCTTGGGAAGTTGAGCATTCCGTGGGAGGAAAACATCAAAAATCTGCGCTCTTTGGGGAAAAGACAGGTTCTGGTATTTTTCAGTTAAAAATTCAAGGGTGAGAGGAGAAGCAGATTCAGCTCTGGATATTTGCATCATTTGATCAATAGACTTGGGTGTGACAGTGAAAAGAGTTTCTGCAAACGATGAAACAATGGCTCTCTTATCGGGAAGGTGGTGCGCCTGGCACTTGAGGCGAACTCGGGAAAGTGGTGGACTTGGGGAAAAATATACAAGGGGAGATTGGACTCCCAGAGCCCAATCTCGTCACTTTGATCTAGGAAAGTGTCCTTGAACCATGAATACAACTCGGCAAGGTCGAATTCGCACCTAGTTTCTGAGATCAGGTAGTCTTTATCGGCCAGTGGGATCCGGTCGAGATCAACAGGAGGTGGAAGAAATGGATTTTCCTTGACCTCTGATCTTTTAGCTTTTGGCGCCATCACTTCAAAAGGTACCTGCAATTGAAAAAAAAACGTTAGTGGGTAAAGCTATGGTTGGGTCGCTAACTCGGACAATGAGGGGAAATGAGTTTTCTGGTGTGTGGAGAGTGTGAGCAATGAGAAAATGGCAGAGACAGGTTAAATTTGGGCAAAAAGGTATCCGTTGGGTGCGGGGGATAGGTCAATAGGCTAATAGATATGTTAGCCTATAATAAATGGCTAACAGATCACTTGAGGTATGAGGTGGCAGGTGAAGGACGGGTGACGAGCGTCACAGGATGATGTGGAATGCGATGATTGGAGGATAGGTGAATGGGATAAGACATGTGATAGGACAAAGGAGGAGGGATACACTGGTAGAGTAATGAGACAAGACTTGTAAGAGGAGATAGTGGGATGTGACATCATGAGGCGGTAGGATAGTGGAGGATGATGTCATGAGGAAATGGTGGTATGGAAATGTTGGTATGGCGGTAAGTCGAAAGGGGGGTAAGCAGTAAGTGTTTTGGAGTAGAGGGGGTCTGGCGCAATAGATTTACGCCATGTTAGGATGGGGCCCGTCAGGAAAAACCACCTCATTCCAGAC
>ML781489.1:1008456-1028422 GCA_009831015.1 Picea engelmannii
ACAAACTATTTCTATATTTTCTTCTTCACTTGTAGAGAAAAATTCAACATCATCACATTTTGAATCATTGCAATCAAGAGTCTTTGGAGATTCTTTACCTTCATTTGAAATACCTTCGAGATCTTCCTTTTTGCCAACATCATGACATGATTCTTTTCTTTCATTTGAAATGTCTTCAAGATGTTCATTTGTGCTAACATCATTACTTGAATCTTTGCTTTTATTTGAAATGTCTTCAAGATCTTCATTTGTGCTAATATCATCACTTGATTCTTTGTCTTCATTTGAAATGTTTTCAAGATCACATTTAGAAATAATGCATTCAAGAGTTTTTGGATATTCTTTACCTTTAATGATCTTGATGAAGTGGTCTTCAATATCTTCCTTCTTGTTCTTTCTTTGATATGTCTCCTCTAGCTTTAGCCATAGATCCTTAGCGAAAGTGCATTGTCCCATGCTCTGTTTGATAGGGCTTGAGAGTCCACTAAGAATGATCTTGAGAGCCAATGCATCATTCTTCTTTCCTTCCCTTTGAGCTGCAAAATTTGACTTGTTCTTCAAGGAAACTGATCCACCAATGGCTGCCTTCCAAATACCCGCTCCCATCTCCTTCAAGTGTACTCTCATCTTTAATCTCCAAGTAGAATAATTTTCCTCATCAAGGATTGGAACTTCATCATCCATTTGTGTGTCTATAGATCTCCTCCAAGCTTGTTAAGGCTTATGGTGAAGGCCTACTTTGATACCAATTGTTGGACACACCGACTACATTGAGAGGGGGGAGTGAACAGTGTAGGGCTCTTTTTCCCAAAACTTCCCTCTTACACAAAACTCATTATTTAGCAATCACCATTAACTCATTACTCATTGTTGTCATTTATAACCAGTTAAATGTGAACACATATCAACATCATATATCAACAATATATCATCAACAAATCATCACCACAAGGAACACAAAGAACACAAGATGTATGTACAATTTTCTTTTTATTACGGACTACAATCCTTGGGGTTTTTCAGCAACAACTGAATAGAGTATAACTCTACAAGAGAACCAACTCTATAATGCAAGACTTAGCTTACAACATCAACACCAACTGAGATGAGGCAAAAATCCTCAAAAGATATCAATCTGTCACAGGTACGCGACCTGTCAGTAGTGCAGCACATGTGTGTATGCGCCCTACCAGTAGTACAACCCGCATATGTACGTGCCCAGTCTATACTACAACCTGCATATACTTATGAGAAAATAGGGTTTTTCTTTACTTCACACACTCAGATCCTCTCCAACCTCCAATCACATTCTCTTCTGTCTTTCACTGTCCAAACTGACTCACAGCCAGTCACAACAAATCCATGCTCTCCAATAACTCACTGATGCTCCTCAACCATACAATATGAATGCTACTCAATCATGTATAAGCAATCAACATACTATAGAAATCACATCAGTACTGAATCATAAGACTGTTGCTCACTCCATCAATCAACACAAACCAAATCACAACATCCATATCAAGAATTCCTTAAGCATTCACTACACAACAAGCAAGCGTATCCATCAAGACAACAATATAACCATACCAGAGTCTCAGTGACAGATATAAGACCATAGAATGCAGATCTGGAACCTACTTCTGTCTTCAAGAGCCTGTCATCAACTCACACACCAATATTCATGACTTCATCCACTGTATGTCCCCTGTCTTCATACAACCCATGTATGTACAAGCTCTGGCCCACTACAGCCCACATATACCTCATAAACTAGGGTTTATGAACCTCCGAGACTTTTTCCGTCATGATCTCAGACATGCTGAAAATTTGATGCGTTCATGAGATCCTCCATACCCTCTCTCTCTCTGAATAGATCTTCAATCATTCTCAAGACATACACACAAAGATACACAAAGAATGCCTTTCACAAGATACCCTTGCCTCTTATTTATACTCTTCATATTCTAGGTCACTTAACCCACTTCTAGATCACTTAACCCATTTCTAGGTTACTTAACCTATTTTCCTCATTTTAGGCTTAACCACTTTCCATAAATAGAAGGTTCTCCATTACTTTATCATTTAAATATTCCTCCTTGATTTTTGTCACCTCACTTTAATATCTAAATAATCCTTCTTGATTTTGTCACTTCACTTTATTATTTAAATAATCCTTCTTGACTTTGTCTCTTTACTTTATCATTTAAATAATAATTTCTTCTTTGCAAGCTCTTAGAATTCTTTGACCTTTTGGGGCTTCAAGCCAACATTTGGGGGCCCTTCATCTTCATAGGGCCATAACTCTCAAACTATGAGGATTTATGTGACATTTCACATACCACTGGAAATAGCATGACAAGCACTATCCATCTAGGATAGTTTCACCAACAAATTTACTGATCTTAATCTCATTATTCCGCATATAAGCATAACCATACTTCAAGGATAAATCATACATAAAGTGTCTTCCCCTGAGGGCTTTCACCATAAGGGCACCACTTTGGAGTTCATCCATTTGTGCACCTTATCAACCATGATAAGACAATAATGATTCATCTTTACTTCAATCCAACAATGCATCATATCAATGACAACTCATTGATCCATCTTCATCTATGCATGACATAATATGACTATGATTCCACTTGACATCTATCCATTCACAAAAATCAATCAATCATTACTTGACATCAATAAATCACTTGACATCATTCAATCACTTGACATCAATCCTTTAGCATCAACTAGTCAAACCATTGGCATCAATGACAACTTGATCCAACAGTTCATTGGTTGAGGGCCATGTGGCGTCCACGTGATTCCACCTCACGCGTATTGTCCCCAAGTTCCTTCATCCACGATGGAAGTCCATCCACCATCCGATCCCATGACTGGACTCAATCTTCGTCTAACACGTAGGCATCCGACATGCAGGCCATCAGGAAATTTTGCAATTCGATGCTTCAACACTTTGACACTTTGACGTTGAACGCCTCCTTACTATCTATGCACAAGACCTTTCAGAGTCCTGAACTCTCGAAGTCCCATAAACTTGTCTCGTGGTTTCGACCTTTGGGTCTTTTGGGTTTCTCTATAATGCTACACCCTAAATCCTCTAGAGTCTTGAAGTCCTGGACTCCCGGAGTTCGATACACCCCAAATCCTTCAGAGTCCCGAAGTCCCATAATCCTGGAGTTCGCTACACCCCAAATCCTCCGGAGTCTTGAAGTCCCAGACTCTCGGAGTCCCAGTCACTTCACCAACCACTTTGGCTAGGCGGGCACGTACCAGGGCCTGACACATAGAAGGGCCAGGGGTGACACGTGTCATGTTCCAATAGGCATATAGGGTCTACGCAAAACACAGATCGAGCTGACACGTGGCACATCGATCGTGGGTCCACATCACCCTGGTGATGCCAGATTGCCACGTCAAACTAGACTGACAACCTTCTAAAATCCCTCGAATATCACGGTCGATATCCGACCACATGGATCCATAGATCCACGATTAGCGTTACTTCGTGACTACGGCCTTTGGGAGTTTTGCGATGCAAAACTCCTTTTTTCTCCCGGAGTTGGTCAACGTCGAGCTGACCAAAACTTAGATCTGATGGTTAGGAAAAGTCCCAAAGTGTCCTCGAATAGACGACTCTCGTTACTTCAGGCTTCATAGATTTTTGACACACCACACCTCAAATTCCCCAGAGTGCCTAGTCTCCGGACTAAAGGACCTAGTGCCACACTTCCCCTATTTATCAATGACTGAGAGGGATCCCAGAGGATCCTTAGATCCACGGTCAACATTACTTCGCGACTTCGGCCTTTGAGAGATTTGATGTTGGGACACCCTTGTCCTCCTGAAGAGTTCAATGTCGGGTTGACTACACCGTAAGTCTAATGGATAGGAAAGAACCCAAAGTATCCCTAGATCTACGGTCCTGATCACTTCACAGCTACGACCTTCGGGGGTTTTTTCGTTACAACACCCATGTCCTTCTGAAGCAGTCAACGCCAAGCTAACTACACTATAAATTTGACGTCTAGGAAAGAACCTGAAGTATCATTAGATCTATGGTCCTGGTCACTTCGTGGCTCTGGTTTTCAGGGGTTTTGGCTTTATTACCACTCGATTCTCCTGAAGCAGGACTTCGCCAAAGTACAATGTGCGGGTCCCTCCTCCTGAATGATCAGACGGTAGGCGGAGCCCCTGACGATCTCCCCCCAAATCTACAGCTTTCCTTTACTTCGTAACTTCATCGCTTGGGGAGTTTGATGCTATAGAATCTCTATTCTCCTGAAGTAGAACTTCATCGAAGTCTTCTCGGTGTAGATCCAACGACTGAGGGAACCCCCAAACACTCTCGATCAGTGGCTCACACTACTTCTCAATGGGGAGTTGGATCCTGGTATAATCGGTAAGATAGGTTGATCTATCCACTAGGGAACCCACCCAACATCGGTCAAATTTACAGGTAATCGTGACTCTCGATCACCTTCGGCCAGTTTGTGGCTATTAGGGCTAACAATACTCCGAAGTTCCAGACTTCTGGAGCTCTGAAGCCATAAGGACTTGGCTCCCTTAGGCTTAGCATATGGTTCACGGGTGTTGATCATATGGGTCATTCTAAACTCACATGAGTTACACGTGAATATCTTCATCACAAGGTTGTTAAGGACTTGGGCATGATATCTCGGTCGCACAACAAGGAGTCTGAACAAGATATCCTCTTCAGATGGATAGGGCTAGATTGATGCAATACTTTCTATCTAGGTCATCCTACAGGTTTACGTCCCACGACATATCGAGGGATAAGTTGGGCATATAGGCGATCAATCATAAGCATAATTCCACCTGAAGATAAATGCATACACATAACTTGATCATTCAATATAGAGACCATTCTTAGATGTATAAGTACATGCATTCATTCACTATTCCATTTCAAAACACAAAGTATGGAAGCAATTATCAGAACCAATCGACATGATGTGACTGTTGAAAAGGGTGCATGTTTCCACCCAACCATAGGCTTAGTCACTCCTAACGAATTTACCAATGGCCACTGTCGAGCTAGACCACGATTCTCTAAGAGATAATTCTTTCTTCTGGCTTAGCAACAGTCAGGGATGGAGGTTACTCTCCTCCTCCCACAGGTTCTTGGCAATGAGTTCTCTCTATACCAAGCAAGGAGTCCTTTCTAAGTACTTTCTTAGTCACTCAACACCCTCATTTATCAGCTTGTATCATAACCTTGCTAGCCACATCCTATGATCAGAACACATTCATTTCTCAATTCTTCCTCGAACCTGAGAGCTTAGTCTCTCTTCTCTGCTTCTCTTCACAACTCTTCCTCTGCCCACCACGCCTTCCTTTCTTGCCTTCCTTAGCAAGATTGTGTGTGGCCTGAATTCCCAGTCCGTGTTCAGGTCTGAAAGCCTTTCAGATGGGCTCTCTACCTCATCCCCTCATTAACTCTTGAGGATGTCTTCCCACCTACCAGCCTGACTGTAATTCATCCCTGGGCTAGAGGACTGTTCTGGTCCTGATCAATTAAATCCAGCAAGGTACTGGTTTGGTGGGGGTTATCTCAACCATTCATGGTTCCCATCACCATCTCTCTCATAGCATCCGTGGTCTATCTTGGAAAACCCCCCTTTTAGCAGTTATGCAACACTTATCCATTTTCTATTAATAACAAAAATTACATTCATTGACCTTTTATACAAAGGTTCATCAAATCAAACATTCACACATATCAAGTTTGCCATAGTCTCTTGGCCAATATAGTTATATTTACAAACTGGGGGAAACATAGGTGTTACAATCCCCTCCCCCTTAAAGGAACACCGTCCTCAATGTTCTATCTATCAATGTGCTCTGTATATACAGAAGTAAATAAGATGGATATGCCTGTTTCATGGCATCCTCAATTTCCCACATAGCCTCATCTGGGCCAAAGTGTTTCCACTACACCTTGACCTGTGCAATGGTTCGGTTCCTGAGTGAGGTTTCCTTCCTGTCTAGTATGCATTGAGGTTCTGGCATGAATTTTCTCTCCGGTTCCACCTGAATCACATACCAATTAATTATATGATTAGAATAATGTACATATTTCTTCAATAATGAAACATGGAAAACATTATGTGCCTTCACTGTGGGAGGGAGTGATAGCTTATAGGCTACATGTCCCACTCTATCTAAGATTTCAAAGGGTCCAAAATACCGGGGTGCCATCTTGGCACAAGCTCCCATTCTCAGGGAACTCTTCCTGGGTCTAATTCTGAGATAGACATGGTCTACTGGCTTGAAATCTCTGGGAGTTCTCTTTCTATCGGCATAACTCTTCTGTCTATCCTAAGCAATTTTTAGATTTTGCTTGATCTGAATCACTTGTTATTCCATTTCTTTCAGCATGTCGGGTCCGATTGTAATTCTATCCATTGGATTACTCCAACTGATTGGAATCTTGCACTGTCTACCATAGAGGGCTTCAAAAGGGATCATCTTCAATGACTCTTAATAACCATTGTTGTAGGCAAACTCTACCAATGGCAGGTAGTCTTCCCACTTCTCAGGCTGATGCATTACATGCATCCTTAACATTTCTTCTAATATTTGGTTCACTCTTTCTATCTGTCCATCCGTTTGAAGGTGATAGGTTGTGCTAAACAACAATTTAGTCTCAAAACTAACCATTAAGGATTTCCAAAAGCTTGAAGTAAATTTGGTGCGTCAGATATAATATCCCTAGGCATGCCATGCAATCTAAATATCTCCTTCATGAAGATGTTGGAAATATCTATTGTCTTGCAAGTTGGCTTGACAGGAACGAAGTGAGCAGACTTACTCAATTTGTCCACCACTACCATGATGGCATCATTCTGCTTGGCCAATTTTGTTAATCCGGTGATGAAATCCACGGAGATGGTTTTCCATTTCCATTCTGGAATTGGTAGAGGCTGCAACAACCCTGCTGGGTGTCGGTGTTCTACCTTAACTTGCTGGCATTCTAGACACTTAGCTAGATAGTCAACTATGTCCCTTTTCAATCCAGGCCAATAGAATTGTTTCCTAGTGGCCGTGATCATTTTTTGATAACCTGAGTGACCATTATATGGTCTCTTGTGTAGTTCATCCATTATGAACCTCTTCAAGTCATCACAACTTGGAATATACAATCTGTTTCTATAAGTCAACAAGCCTTCATCAAGCATCTGATAGCCTTCATAATTTAGGCCTGTGGGCTCTTGCCTTAGGTATGATGTCACAGTATTGAAAAATCAATATGTTTCTTGTGAATTCCCGACTCTCTCCCTGACATCCGTTTCACAGGTGCTTACCACTGCCAGGTGAATCATTTTCGCACTTCTGCTAAGGGCATCGACCACCCCATTTTCCTTTCCTTTGATGTGTTTGATTTCGTAATCAAACTCACTAAGGAGAGCCATCCACCTAGCTTGTCTAGCATTAAGTTTTGGTTGATCAAACAGGTGCCTCAACCCACAATGGTCTTTCACAAGTACAAATCTCCTACCCAGGAGGTAATGCCTCCGCATTTTTAAAGCATGCACTAAGGCAGCCAACTCTAGATCATGGGTCACGTAATTGATTTCATGCTCATTCAATTTTATGGATTCGTAGAAAATTACAGACCCTTCTTGCATAAAGACTCCTCAGAGTCATTCCTTATAGGCACCTGTACACACGAGGAAGTCATCATCAGGGTCTGGGTTAGAAGGTATTTCAATTCTTGAAATCTTTCTTCACATTTTGATGTCCAAGTGAATTTAACCCCCTTTTTTTGAAGGGCAGTGATTGGACAATCGATCTTGGAAAATCCTTTTATGAACCTTCTATAGTATCCTGCTAAGCCCATAAAGGAATTGATACCAGATACATCCTTTGGGGTAGGCCATTTCATGATAGATCTGATCTTGTTAGGGTCTACTACCACTCCTTCTTCGGAAATAACATGGCCTAAGTAATGTACTTGCTTCTGGAAAAAGTCACACTTGCAAACCTTAGCGTAGATTTGATGCTCTCTTAGTACTTGAAGCACTAATTTAAGATGTTCTTCATGATCCTCTCTGTTATTGGAGTATATTAGGATATCATCAATGAAAACCAATACAAATATGTCTAGGAATTTTCTGAGTACATTATTCATCAAGCATATAAAAGTGGTGGGGGCATTGGTTAATCCAAATGGCACCACCACAAATTCATAGTGACCATATCTTGTCCTGAAGGTTGTTTTGTGGATGTCTTCATCCTTGATTCAAACTTGATGGTATCCATACCTTAAGTCAATCTTTGAGAAAATGGAAGCACCCCTTAATTGGTCAAAAAAGTCATCAATTCTTGGTGAGGGATACTTGTTCTTTATGGTTGTCTTATTGAGTTGTCTATAATCTATGCACAGTCGGAGTGTGCCATCTTTATTTTTCACAAACAAGGTGAGTGCTCCCCATGGAGACACATTGTGTTGGATGTAGTGTTTTTCCACCATCTCCTTTAGCTGTAATCTGAGCTCAACTAGCTCTAGTGTACTCATCCTATAGGGCATTCTAAACACTAGCACTGCTCTTGGTGCAAGTTCTATGGAGAAGTCAATGTCTCTCCTTGAAGGTAGACCCGATACCTCTTATGGAAACACATCTTTATACTCTCTTAATATGGGGTGGTCCTCTAGGTTTGGTTTGTCATCCTCAACATATTCCAACACCTGTATTGAATATAGAGGGCATCCCTTCCTACAATAATTTTTTCGTTTGAAGGGCTGATATTCGACTGACTGAGACATGCCTCTGAATCCCTTGAAGGGTTATTTTTCTCCCTTCTTCATTTTCACACTCCAAAGTTTTATGGTAACAATACAACTTGGTTTTATAAGTGGCTAGCCAGTCCATACCAACCAACAAGTCATAATATCCTAGGGGGAGTATGTTAAGGGTTGCTTGGGTGGTCAATCCATCCATAATGAATTGGAAAGCTGGTATGACCTCTGTTACTTTTCTTTTGGTCCCAGTGGCTAGTTGTACTAACCATGGCTTAACATGTCTAACTGGTTTCAGTTTACACTTATCAATAGTCTGAGGGGCCACATAACTCAAATTAGAACCAGGGTCAATTAAAATAGAAACTAGACGGTTGGTGTTCATACCTTCCATCTCCACCACTGAGGCTTGGTGGTCAGCTTGGTTATTAGCCAAGGCTGCATAAATCTGTGGCATGCTTCTAGCCACATCATTGACTATGGTAGCTTCTTGGATATTGTAGAATCGCCTACTATTCTGTTGTCTGTGTGGAAAATCCCTTAGTAGATGTTCTTCTCCACAACCCCAACATTTCAAGGGTTCCTTCTTTGGGTTATCAGTATTTCCTGGGGTTGCTCCAAAAGGTTTATTTCCACTCTGAGAGGGGAAATTTTGTTGATACACACTTCTAGTAGGAAGGCTCATCCTAGAACCCTTCTCATAGTTATTAAATCTTGAGGATTTAAACCCCTTCTTCTTGAATCCCGAACTACTTTTCTTCTTCCAGTCCTCGCGAGGTTCTGTCTGAATCCTGAATTATTCATAACAATACCTTGCCTTCCAGATAGTGTCTTCTAAGGTCCTTGGATTGTCAAACTCAATCTTGTCCTGGTAGGTCTGAGGTAACCCACTAATAAATCACTGCACTTTTACCTTTTCATCCTTTATGTAGGGTATATACCTCAACAGCTCAAGGAATTTAATGACATATTCCTCTATGGTGAGTTGTCCCAGCCCGAGTTCATAGAACTCCTTTGTCTTCCCATCAAATTATTTATCTGATAGTTACTTCTTCTTGAAGTGTTTCTCAAACTATTTCCATGACAAGTCCTTCTCATGGATTCCTTTCACATTCCTACGCTCTTCCCACCAAATGGAAGCCTTTCCATTCTGGTTGAAGATGGCTATTCGAGCCTTCAAGTTTTCAGAGTAGTCATGGACTCTGAAGTACTTCTTTAAATCAAGCAGCCAACCTTATGCCTCTTCCCCTTTCTCAATATCTCCATTGAAAGAGGGTGGTTTGGATTTCTTGAACTCTTCAGGATCATGACTTTTGGAATGCTTTCGCTTCTTTCCTTTCCTTTGAGAATGCGAACTAGCTTTGCTACTAGAATATCCCTCGGAGTTGCTAGTTTCCTCTCGAGAGGACTCTCTCGATGAGTGTCTCCTGCCTCCAGGTTGGACATTCCTTGAGGTACTCCTCTTAGTGTGGCCACTTATGGGACCATTTTTTCATATCTTAGGTGGGATTTGACTTCTCTTCGTATGTTGTCGGTCCACCTGACTGGTTATGGGTCCATGCTACAACTTCCTCTATATATTGGATAAGCTCTGTAGCAAGACTGCATTAATTTCCATTTGTTTTTCTTTCTCCTTTATTAACCTTTCGTTTTCGGCCTTGAAACTCTGTAATTTGGCCATGAGGCTCCTTATAGTTTCAGCCAGATCCGTAGGGGTTTCCACCGCCCTCCTTTCATCAGTTTCTTCATGTCTATTGTGATAGCCATCCCCCACTTCATGGCACGTCACAATCCTTTATACTTGTAGTTTTCTCACGATTTAATGATTGCTTGAGTGCTGAAAAAACACTTACTGTTAGCCAACAATCTATTAGTTTATGAACAACACATAGTTCATATTTCTTAAATAAACACACATAGTAGAAAGTTTCATTATTTTCTTCAGTAATAGTTTAACCAGACTCTTTAGGAAATAGGTAATATAGGGTGTCACCCTTAAAAGTCCTTTAAATATGGTTTTCACACAACTCGTCCATGAGCCCAAGAAGGCCAAGTGTTGTACCCATGCTCTGAGACCAATTTGTAACACACCCGACCCCTGAGTAACTTTCCTAGGGATGGGGCATCACAATTTCGTTCTCCTTAACATCTCAAATCCTCTATCCATGGTCTTTATCCTCTTCTACTTACCCGTAGAGTTCTAATGACTGTTACTAGGCTCAAATACGAGCTCTGGGTTGCAAGTTATGGCTTCCCAAAGTTCTTCAGGTGTTCATTGGTTGAGGGATACGTGGCATCCACGTGATTCCACCTCACACGTATTGTCCCCAAGTTCCTTAATTCATGGTGGAAGTCCATCCATCATCCGATCCCATGACTGGACTCAATATTCATCTAACACGCAGGCATCTAACATGTAGGTCAGTAGGAAATTCGACATTTCGCCACTTCGACGTTAAACGCCTCCTTCCTGTCTATGCACGAGACCTTTCGGAGTCCCGAAATATCGAAGTCATGTAAACGTGCCATGTGGTTCTAACCTTTGTTTCTTTTGGGTCCCTCTATAATGCTACACCCCAAATCCTCCAGAGTCCCGAAGTCCCCAACTCTCGGAGTTCTCTACACTGCAAATCCTCCGGAGTCCCGAAGTCCTGGATTCCCGTAGTTCGCTACACCCCAAATCCTCTGGAGTCCTGAAGTCCCAGACTCCCAGAGTGTCGGTCACTTCACCAACCACTTTGGCTAGGCGGGCACGTACCAGGGGCTGACAAATAGAAGGGCCAAGGGGACATGTGTCATGTTCCAATAGGCATATAGGGTCTACGAAAAACACAGATCGAGTTGACACGTGGCACATGGATTGTGGGTCCATGTCACCCTGGTGACGTCGGCTTTCCATGCCAAAACATACTGACAGCCTTCTAACATCCCTCGAATCTCACGGTCGAGATCCAACCATGTGGATCCATAGATCCACAACTAACGTTACTTTGCGACTCTGAACTTCGGGAGTTTTACGATGCAAAAATCCTCTTTTCTCCTAGAGTTGGTCAGCACCGGGCTGACCACAACCTAGATATGACGGATAGGAAAAGTCTCGAAATGTCCTCGAATCGATGACTCTCTTTACTCTGGGCTTCAGAGCTTTTCGACACACCACACCTCAAATTCCCCGGAGTGCCCAATCTCCGAACTAAATGATCTAGCGCCACACGTACCCTGTTTATCGATGACTGAGAGGGATCCTAAAGGATCCTTAGATCCATAGTCCACATTACTTCCTGACTTCGAATTTCGGGGGATTTGACGTTGCAACACCCCTGTCCTCCCGAAGCGGTCAATGCTGGGCTTACTACACCGTAAATCTGACGGCTAGGAAAGAACCCAAAGTATCCCTAGATCTACGGTCTTGGTCACTTTGCAGCTCTGACCTTTGAGGGTTTTGGCATTACAACACCCATGTCCTCTCAAAGCGGTCAACACCGGGCTAACTACACCGTAAATCTGAAGGCTAAGAAAGAACCCGAAGTATCCCTAGATCAACGGACCTGGTCACTTCCCGGCTTCGACCTTCAGGGGTTTTTTCTTTACTACCACTCAACTCTCTCGAAGCAGGACTTCGTCGAAGTACCGTGTGCGGTTCCCTCCTCCTGAATGATCAGATAGTAAGCGGGGCTCCTGATGATATCCCCCCAAATCTACGGCTTTCCTTTACTTCATAACTTCAGCATTTGGGGAGTTTGATTCTATAGCATCTCTATTCTCCCAAAGTAGAACTTCACCGAAGTCTTCTCAGTGTAGATCCAACAGCTGAGGGAACCCTCGAACGCTCTTGATCGGTGGCTTACACTACTTCTTGATGGGGAGTTGGATCCCAGTCTAGTCGGTAAGATAGGTTCATCTATCCACTAGGGAAACCGCCCAATGCCTGTCAACCTTACACGTAACCGTGACTCTCGGTCACCTTTGACTGGTTTGTGGCTATTAGGGCCGACAATACTCCGAAGTCCCAAACTTCTGGAGCTCCGAAGCCAGAAGGACTTGGCTCCCTTAGGATTAGCATAGGGTTCCTGGGTGTTGGTCATATGGGTCCTTCTAAGCTCTCATGAGTTAAACACAAATCTCTTCATCATAAGGTTGTTAAGGACTTCGACATGATATCCCAGTTGCACAATAAGGAGTATGAAGAAGATATTCTCTTCAGATAGACAAGGCCAGATTGATGCAATAATTTTTATCTCGATCGTCCTACAGGTTTACGTCCCACGACATCTCGAGGGATAAGCTAGGCATATAGGCGATCAATTAGAAGTATAAATCCACCAGAATATAAATGCATACACATAATTTGATCATTCAATACACAGACCATTCTTAGATGTATAAATACATGCATTCATTCAATATTCCATTTCAAAACACAAAGTATGGAAACACTTATCAAAACCAGGCGATGTGATGCAACTGCTGAAAGGGGTGCCTGTTTCCACCCAACCATAGGCTCAGTCACTCCTAACGGATTTACCACTAGCCATCCCCGAGCTAGACCACGATTCTCTAAGAGAGAATTCTTTCTTCCGGATAAAAAATAGTCAGGGATGGAGGTTACTCTCCTCCTCCCACAGGATCTTGGCAATGGGTTCTCTCTATACCAAGCAAGGAGGCCTGCCTGAGTACTTCCTTAGTTATTCAACACCCTCATTTATCAGCTTGTATCATAACCCTGCTAGCCACATCTTGCGACCAGAACATGTTCATTTCTCAGTTCTTCCTCGAACCCAAGAGCTTAGTATCTCTACTCTGCTTATCTTCACAACTCTTCCTCTACCCACCATGCCTTCCTTTCTTTCCTTCCTCAACAATATTGTGTGTGGCCCGAATTCCCAGTCCGTGGTCAGGTTTGAAATCCTTTCATATGGGCACTTTGCCCCATCCCCTCATTAACTCTTGAGGAGGTCTTCCCACCTACCAGCCTGACTGTAATTCATCCCTAGGTTAGAGGACTATTTTGGTCCTGAGAAATTAAATCCAGCAAGGTACTGGTTTTGTGGGGGTTATCTCAACCATTCCTGGTTCCCCTCACCATCTCTCTCATAGCATCCGTGGTCTATGTTGGCAAACCCCCCTTTCAGCAGTTATGCAACACTTATCCATTTTCTATTAATAACATAAATTACATTAATTGACCTTTTATACAAAGGTTCATCAAATGAAACATTCACACATATCTAATTTACCATAGTCTCTTGGCCAATATAGTTATATTTACAAACTGGGGGAAACATGGGTGTTACATGCAGTGTTACTTTTTTTATTCTTGAATTGGATATAGGTTTTTTTAGTCCATTGAAAGATTCAATCACAAGGCTATCGTGGTTGGCTTTGAGAAATATGGAAATGAAAACATGGTTTATGGCTCTCTTTCTATGGTTGTATTTGGTTCTACTCTAAAAAAAATTTGAAAAGTTGGTTTCCTTGGCTATATAAACTGATTTCTACGCTGCTTTTCTAGGGTTTACAATACATCCAATGGTGGGCACCAATCTCTAGCATCATAACCAAGTTGTAGAAGGTCAAAGGATTGTTGTAGCCAAGGGAAATTTACTTATTGTTCAAATCATCACAATAATCCTAAGCATAACTCACTCCATGGCTACTATTGTTCATTTGGGTGCTTAATGCAAAGTGTATACGTTGCAAAAGATTTTATTTTTTTTAAACTATAGTGGGAATCTTTTGTGCCCTTTTAAAATTCCATATATTCCATGGACGTTGTCATCCCTTTGTAGTTACCTAACTTCTCTTAAGATTAAAAATCTATAACAATCAAATCATAGTATATGCATTGAAAAGAGATGAAAATATTTTTCCCAAAAAACAATCTCCATTGACATGGCTCAATGATGAAGCCTTGGTTTACTTCTTCTATGGTGAAACAGTCTAGGTAGTGTGATGCCTTGTGAAGACTAATGAGACATGGCTACAAATGACATGCTGAGGTGGTACAATGATGGGTCAAAGATAAATGATGATTAGATATGTTCTAACTTGCCTAGATTCTGACATTTGGTCATAGGTACTATATTAATGACCCTACCTTACTTTATTCTCATAAGGTATATGAATCAATATTATTGTAGTTTAGATAATATCAAAACAAGTTTAAAATGAATTTACATTGAAAGGACCTTCCTTGTATAACTTAACCGTGCCTCAAGAAGAATGGAGACTCCCAACATGTATACAAATATTACTATCACATCCTTTTCAGTCTCTCCATGAATTGACAATTATCCATCTGCTTCTTTCTCTCATCAATGATGTAATAGATTTCATCCCACCCCTCTTTCATCCATTTTCACTAGACGTATTGAAACATGTACAATATCTCTAGGTAGAGCGATGCTCTTGGTAGATAATTTCATGAGAAAAAGGAAGAGTGAGAATGACAGTAACATTAGAAGCATTATCAAGTCAAACTGAAGCTAGGATCCTTAGGCCCTGAAACTCATCACCCACAAGCCAACAAACAAAGTCAAAAAGAAAAAAAATGCAATAGGTGGCAGGTCTACAAAAAAATACTATGATACATGGCATGTTTTAATATGGAACAAATAGATGACAAAAACATATAAAGGAATCGTCCTTTCAACAATTCCCCTGCCTCCATTGATGGAAAAGAAAAATAAATTGAACTCTAAACCTCTTGCACAAAAAGGAAGAAGCTTCAACATTGAGAAGTCTCAATATTGAACCTCACAAGAGTTGGGATATCAATATATAACCACAGAACCTGAACTAGAAACCTCTTGCATAGAAACAAAAAATCTCCCACACTCAGACATTTCAGTGTGGTGGAGGGGGTCCTAAGATCGAACTCCACAGGTGTTGAAATATCAATGTATTCAATACATTGATATTCAAGACGCTCTTCAACTCCCTAGCATATATAAAATGGTCTTCTTCCTTGTCGAACACATAAATCCTTCTTCAACTCCTCCTCCTTCTCTTCCCCCATCATGCCCTCCATTGCCAGGGTGTCGTAGTTGAGAAATTTCTCTCCCATAGACTGGTGTAGGGCCCGACTCCTTCTTCGTGACATATCTAATCCCTCCATCGTGGCCCCCTCCAAATCCTCCACCCTTTCCAATTTTTCCACCGATCCCTTCGTTGTGACCTCCTCCAAATCCACCACATTTCCCAATTCTTCCCCTTCCACCTTTTCTACCCCCTCGAACTCCACCACCTTTTCCAATCTTGCCTCTAAATCCACCTCCTTTTCCAACACTCCACTAATTCATCCACCCTTTCCAAACCTCCACCGATTCCTCCACCTTTTCCAATCATGCCTCAAAATCCACTTCCTTTTCCAATAACTCCACCGATTCCTCCACCTTTTCCAACAACTACACTGATTCCTCCACCTTTTCCAATTCCTTTACCCTTGCAAATTCCACCACCAAATCCTCCTACTATCCCACCACCACCGCCAAACCTGCCACCACCACCAAATCCAACATTGAAATTATTGACGTGAGAAACTGCACACTAGTAAAAGAAATTGTTAATCAACACTGTAATGAGAATGCACTAACAATGAACAATCTTAATCCTGGATCTACCAATTGATACTATAAAAAAATAAAAAATAAAAACTGTGCATTGAAATTATCAACGTCAACAAATGCACACCCAAAAAAAAAGTGTTAATCAACACCTTAACAAGAATAGACTAACAATGAACAATCTTAATCTTGGATCTACCGATTGATACTATAAAAAGTAGAACTACATCAAACTACTTGATCCTTAAGCTATGTCTAGGTTAAGTTGGATCTCATATTCTTTTATTTTTCATTACATGTTTATTTTTAAGTGTATTGGCTTCTCACATGGAGCTAGAATGCTAAACTTTCCTCAATGCAGTCAACATAGGATTAAACAAAATAATAACACTAAACTTCGAGACTTTCCCCATGTTTTGATTTTTTTTCTTTGATGTGGTTTTTTAAGTTTACTGCATTAAACATCATATGTTAAATGTGGGTGATATTTAAAGTAACCCCAAAATTTGAAAACCATTTTCAATCAATTCGTCTTAAGTATGCGGATGCTCTTCAACAATCTAAACTACATGGAAATATCTCTTTGGTACATGTATATTCTACAAACACAACCTTGCTAAAATAGAATGAGATTGAACCATGAGAACATGTCTTAACAAAAGGAACCTACAAACTAATCTAAATTGTATATTTCTTAAATGACAATAATTTTTGATAACTTGATTAGGGATAGGATTAGTTGAATTTCTTGGATTCTATTTCCCATGAAAGAGTTACCAGTATTAAATTATATTTAATTGGAGGTGAATCATCTAACAATCACATGGGTAATAAAAGAATTTCATCTAGAGGGGAATTTAATGTCAATTCATACTAGAGGTATCAACACATTGTCATTGAATGTTTACAAGTAACATGAATGTGTTAAAATATTGTGGAGAGGTTAATTTATCATTCGAGATGGGCCAACTGAAATGACCATCAATTATAGCATATGTGTGAGCGAGCAACATCTTCTTTGGTTTTTGTGCACTCTAACCTATTGATCCCATCTCGCCTAATTGTATTCACACTTTTCTTAAGTGGTATCAACTACCCATGAAAATGTACCAATAAGTAATAATCACCCCAATTCCCTCTTAATCTAATATTCCTCTCACCATATGTCCATTTATGATCAACTTGTTGGAATCTTATTTTTTGGGGCACTATACACAGCTACCATCTGCGTACTAATGAATAAGAAACAAATGTAGTTGTTGAATGGATCCTCTATTGATTACTCATATTTCATCCAAAAGAAACACCTCTTCTCTTTCCGCATTGTAATCACCACGACAATTCGGCATTTTCTTTCCCTCGCTTCAGGGGTATGCTAGTATTAAATATTAGTATATTTCCTAAACGGGAGAATGAAAATGCCAAAGTAATTTGAGGAAGTTTTCATATCTTTATGTAATAATTATGTTCAAGGTTTACTATGGATTATGGTTTGCTGAAGTGTTCAATAGATTCATGATCTATTTATGATCTCAACACATTTTTCTCAACATACCTGAGCATATATGTTAAAAATCTTTCTAAAGATGCGGAACTTAGTAGGATAAGTTAATTCAGGTCTACTAATAAGTTAATTTGGGTCTACTAAATTAATTTAGGTTTTAAGTTTTTAAAAAGTATTTTAGAATTTTTGGCCTTGCCTTTTTTTTTCCAATGAAGTAGGTTTCACAATGCAATTTAGGGTTTGTCTCCATTTCCCTTACTTTTCATTACGTGGAAGGGGAAGCCTTTTATGTTCTCTATTTTCTATGTTTTGCTGAGATAGGAGATATTGATATTATTTTGAAGATTTCCTTTTTTAGGAAAAATACACATAATAATCCTACACACTTACCCATAGTTTACAAAGACAATGAAAAAGCAAACAATAGAATGGAAAAACACCCTAGTCTGCAAGAGGAAAATCAAATCATGCACTCTAATCAATACAAAAACATTCACTTTAGAGCTTAAGTAAATGATAAAATCAAGACCTATGTTTACTTGATTAACTTCACATCAATGCAAGGAAATGAAAGGTAACAAAACAAAAACAAAAACTAATGAATATGAATAAAAGGACTTTAAGAGCTATTTCATACTTTGTTAAATTAGGATAAGTTTTATTTCACTTACGACCGATTTCAGGAATCCCTTAAATTGCTTGGATAAGTCAAAGTAAATTTTAGTGTATTCTGTATTTCTTTTCCTTTTATTTAATAAGTACTTTAATGATTTCCCATTTCTTTAATAAGTATTTTAATGATTTCCCAAATAGTCATTCCATTTCCAACATATGAAATTTTTTAGAGTAATCTATTTGACGACATATCTGCCAAAAATATAGTATATTATTTCAGATTGCTTACATCAAATTATCTAACAGAAAAAACAAGGCCAGGTAATTCATTTTTTAAATCACATTTTAGTTGATTTAAAAACATTTACAAAATTCTCAACAGATAATTATAGTTGATATTTTTAGGATCATAAAGGATCGCTGAGGTGTCTACACTTATGAGAAAGTTTTGGTTCCTTGGCAGTGTCTAGGAGAATTTCAATTAGCAGTCCTAAAAGTATAAGTAATTTGCCAACAAATTTTGAAGGCAATCTAAGAAATGGTCGAGCACTGGGACTTTGTCATAGTATTGACTTCAACCTCAACAAATATATTTAACATAAACCTTAGCCATATCAAAATAACACAAAATTATTTTAATTGAATTCTCGGTGATAATCAGTTATAATTCCATCAAATTAATTGGTTTAATTTAGAAAGACAAATTTTCAAATATAATGGAAAAAACACTCAAACGAGGTCCTGGCATTTACAAAAACTGAGCTGAATTTTCCATACAAAGACAAACCACAAAATAAAATGAATTTGCAATAATTGAGGAAAAAGGCAAACCTTGAGAAGCGATTTTTAATAAAACAATTCCGATCTTAGACCTTAATTTACAGAAAAAAGACGCAAAAAGAAAATCCCTTACCTTTTCTTCTTGCTTGAGCTCTCGAGCAGGTGTGTCGACGTAACCCAGATTCTCCCGCATCTGTCTAACAAAGATTGCCCTCTTACAATCCCATTGTATCAAAGTAATTTTAACCCTTTTAGGAAACAATTGTTACCTTAAGCATTCAATATCTTTCGAAGTCCAAACATATGAAAATACCAAAACCCCAAATGCTTAACAATATTTTGGTCCATCTACGATTTACACATAAATTATAGGGTGACAGTTCCTTAAAATGATGATATTGGAAGATTGGTTGTTGTCATTGATGTCAACCCTAGTCATGGGTTTTGGACCGCAAGATTGATAAAGGTATTTGGACATGAAGGATAATGCACATGCATATACAACACCCATGAATGGATAATATATATCATGTTGTTTCCGGTGGTATTTGGCACGTCACGTGGATCCTCATGGTTTAGGAGAAATGAATTTTTGAAGATGACAAAGTGAATTGAAGAAGGAAGTACATGTAGGCCCTGAAGATAATTAAAGAAAAGAATTACAAAATAAGAAAGTGTCAGGTCGGTCCTAATGTTAAAAGGAAGTGACATAAATGGTAT
>ML781489.1:1028472-1051161 GCA_009831015.1 Picea engelmannii
GTAGGCCCTGAAGATAATTAAAGAAAAGAATTACAAAATAAGAAAGTGTCAGGTCGGTCCTAATGTTAAAAGGAAGTGACATAAATGGTATAAATAAACATCATTATACATTCATTTGATACAAGTCGAATTTCAGAGAAAATAAGAAGTAAATAAGGCTGGATTTCAAGGGAAATGAAGTCTTTTGGAGAGGTGTTCTAAGGTATGTTATTTTCAGGTCATCTTACCATTTTTTCTATAACGGTTTTTATAGAACGATTCAGATGGTGAAATCGCTATGGTATTGAGAAGACATATCAAGGTGCCTCTAGTAAAACGTTCAGATCTTGATTCACTATAATTATGGAGATACACTCTGTGGAAGATAGGGTTTGTGACCAGTCCTGAAGCTAGTCAATAAACAAGTGTTCCGGGTAGAACAATCATAACTTCTTCATCGAGAATACAAATGAAGTGGACGAATTTCATTTTAAAGAGTATGGAATGTAGTTTCTTGTGTGTGACTTTCCAAATCGCATGTTAATTATTGAGCACGGGGCATTCTATGCAAGTTCACTCTCTTGAATAGACTAGAATTGAATAAAGTCTACCATTCTTTCTATGACCTCTTTTGGGGGAGTATTCAAGGAGTGAAAATTGGAGGATTTTCAGAGAATACATTGAGTAATATTATCTATAGAATCAGAGTACTCCAAGAATTGAAGAATTTCATAAATTGAAGAAGTCTCAGGAAGCATTTTCAGGTTCTATGTGATGGTTGGTTGATGGTGATGATTTAATGTAAAGTTTTATTATCTCTCATATATTCTTGGGTGGAAGGAAGGGGCAAGGATGGAGAGTTCAAATATCTCTTGATATTTGAGGATTGTATCTTCCTCTTGGAGGTTTATCCCTCCCTTTACATTTGGAAGCTGTAGCTACCTTTGGAAGTCATTACTTCCCTTGAAAGTATAAGTTTAAAAAGGTTTTTAAATTGTACTTGATACTGATTCACCCCCGTCTCAGTATCAACAGATGACACTTGGGACTCTCCATTTTCCGTATTCAAGAAATAGAAAAAAATAACTACTATGGTAGGAAATGTAGTAGGCGGTTCCATGCTCGCCACGTAAACTCGAAGCCACCCAAACTCTTGTCACCCCATTAATAAACACAACTATAACAAATATTCTGCCCTTCGCCACATTTAAAACCTTTTATTGGCCTGAACAAATGTGTTTGAATGTGAGATATAAACTTCTGAATTGTTAACAGTACATGACATCACATTAGTAAAGATTGCAATATTTTTCTATATCGAAGCAGAAGAAGAAGATTTTCAAAGGCTGCAAAGAGAGATGGAAAGATTGCAATATTTTGCTATATCAAATCAAAATAAGAAATTTTCCAGGGTTTGCACAGAGATATGGCAATGGCAGGACCAAGATCCATGTCTTCCTCCAATGATATTTTGGGCAAGCCCAACAAAACCAGCACCAGATGATATTTCAGGGAAGCCAAATGAAACTAGTACAAGTCTGTAGAAACCAGAACATGAATCATTCATGGATTCACACCCATCAACAAAATTTATCAGCATCTATGCGCGTATTAATTCACATATCCATTGTTGATTTCCTTGAGCAATGACAATATCACATTAAAAGGCACATATTAATTCGCATGTACCCATTGTTGATTTCCTGGAGCGAGAGCAATATCACATTAAAAGGATATTAAGTAGAAAATATTACCTCTCATGGAATCCTCATTGAGTATGGACTGTAGTGCAAATCACTTTTCTGGATGGTCGATGTCTTCGGGGAGAAAGACACTCTCACTTCACTGAGTATTTTGTTGGTCAATAACTGTAGCTTAGCAAATTCCAATTGCATATTCAATGTTATAGAAATAGAAGATAGATATGAAACTCATGCTTGCAATTTCTGAAATAGTTACTCAGTGGTCAAAAAAGCTCGAGCAGGACATTCTTGCCTGTTAATTTCCCTGCTCCCTAGATTTGGTCTTAGTATGGGATTTTATTTAGACACGAGAGTAGTTGATTTGCAGGAAACAAAGCACTTTTTTCAGGCAGAAGACTCGATTTTTCACAGAAAAAATCGATTGAACAAAAAAGGTAAAATGCCAAGAGAAAAGAAGCCAAGCCACGAAGCAGAGAAATCTGTGCCCTAGAGTGTGGATTGGAGGGAGTGGGGATCGAGCACAAGCAAACAAGATGAAGTAGGAAGTGGAGGATTGGAGGGAGTGGGGATCAAACAAGAGCAAGAGAGATGAAGCAACATGTTGGCTAGTTGGTAGTGGTGAGGCGATGGAGGTGTGAGGTGATAGCACGTGACAAATCACTGGAGGTGAAAAAAAATTAAATAGTTTGAATTGATTGTTGGTAGTTTCAAAGGGATGGTTTTAGAAAACCTGTCAACTAGTTGACAGGTTTTCTACAAAACCTAACCCTAATATATGCCTTCGACATAACAATCCCACTGTATCAAAGTACTTTTAACCCTTTTAGGAAACAATTGTTACCTTAATAATTAAATATCTTTCGAAGTCCAAACATGTGAAAATACCAAAACCCCAATTGCTTAACAATATTTTGGTCCATCTACGGTTTACACATAAATTATAGGGTGACAGTTCCTTAAAATGATGACACTTGGGACTCTCCATTTTCCATATGCAAGCAAGATAAAACATAACTAAGATGGTAGGAAATGTGGTAGGCGGATGCATGCTCGCCACGTAAACTCGAAGACACCCAAAATCTCGTCACCCCATTAATAAACGCAACCATAAAAAATATGCTACCCTTCGCTGCATTTAAAACCTTTTATTGGCCTGAACAAATGCGTTTGAATGTGAGATATAAATTTGCGAATTGTTAACAGTACATGACATCACATCAGTAAAAATTGCAATATTTTTCTATATTGAAGCAAAGGAAGAAAATTTTCAGAGGTTGCATAGAGAGATGGAAAGATTGCAATATTTTTCTATATCGAAGAAGAAAAATAATTTTTTCAGAGAATGGCAGCGGCAAGACTAGGATCCATGTCTTCCTCTAATGATATTTCGGGCGATCCCAACAAAACGAGTACTAGATGATATTTCGGGGAATCCCAACAAAACTAGTACCAGTCTGCTAGAAACCGGAACATGACTCATTCAGGGCTTCACACCCATCAACAAAATTCATCATCATCATCATCTATGCATGTATTAATTCACATACCCACTGTTGATTTCCTTGAGCGACGACAATATCACATTAAAATGCGTGTATTAATTCGCATACCCACTGTTGATTTCCTGGAGCGAGAGAAATATCAAATTAAAAGGATATTAAGTAGAAAATATTACCTCTCATGGAATTCTCATTGAGTATGGACTGCAGTGAAAATCGCGTTTCTAGACGGTCGATGTCTTCGGGGAGAAAGACACTTTCACTTCATTGAGTATTTTGCTGGTCAATAACTATAGCTCAACAGATTCCAATTGCATATTCAATGTTACGAAAATAGAAGATATATATGAAACTCATGGTTGCAATTTCTCAAATAGGTACTTAGTGGTCATAAAAGCCCAATCAGGACATTCCTTCCTGTTAATTTCCCTGCTCCCTAGCTTTGGTATTAGTATGGGATTTTATTTAGAGGCGAGAGTAGTTGATTTTCAGGAAACAGAGCACTTTTTTTAGGCATAAGACTCAAGTTTTCATAGACATAATCGACTAAACAAAAAAGGTCAAACGCCAAGAGAAAAGAGGCCAAGCCACAAAGCATATAAATTCTTTCCCTAGAGTGTGGATTGGAGGGAGTGGGGATCGAACATGAGTAGGAAAGATGAAGTAGGAAATGGAGGATTGGAGGGAGTGGGGATCAAACACGAGCAATAAATATGAAGTAGGAAGTGGAGGATTGGAGGGAGTGCGGATTGAACATGAGCAAGCGAGATGAAGTGACATGTTGGCCAGTTGGTAGTGGTGAGGTGGTGGAGGTGTGAGGTGACAAGATGTGACAGATCACTGGATGTGAAAACGAATTAAATATTTCTAATTAATTGCTGACAGTTTCGAATGGATGGTTTTAGAAAACCTACCAAGTGATTGACAAGTTTTCTAAAAAACTTAACCCTAATATATGCCTTCGACATAATTAATTAAATAACTGCATCACATTAAATTCATTTTTTTATTTTTTTTAAATAAGCACTCTTCATGAATTTTTCCCATAGCATTGGCACTGAACCTCACCCTAAAACTTGGAACTCGTCACTTTACATTTTGGAAAATATTTGTGAGGAGTTCTTAAGATTTGCCAAATGATTAAGAGATAGTGGTTAATTTAGAGTTTCACATTACTTGATTTATGAAGAGTGCTTTAGATTAGCCAAATGCTTGACGTATAGGGGTTAATTAGATTTTCACATCACATCATTCAAGATAAGTAAATATCATATTCATTGTATTTTTAAATATCATATTATCGTGAGGGCTATGAATTTTTAAGTGACATAAATATCCGTTCAAAATTTTGCACATTTATAAAGTTTGGAATGGGAATATGTCATTTTAATGTTTCAAATAGTTGTTAAATTTTTGTATTCATAATATTCTTATGGAGGACGCTTAACACTCACTATCATATTACTACTTACTTTGTAGTATATCAAACTTGATCATTTTGAAAACATTATTAGTTTAGAATATTTTTTAGAAATAAGTTCAAAACAATTTATCATATTTTATAATTTATTTAAGTTTTATTGATCAATGTGATAGAATGGCACGGTTTACATATAGTTAGATTTAAAAATTTAAATCTTCCCAAATTGGTTGACATCGAATTATACTTGATTTAAGACTATATAATTATATTAAACTCTATTATAGTTGTCATCATACACATGTTGATACACTAACGACGTGTCGATACGCTAACAATTGAATGGCTTAAAAAACATACATGTGTGCTAACAATTGGATGGAGTCAAAATGTGTTGATATTCTAACAATTGGATGGCTTCAAGGTGGAAAAATCTCATTAATGTTGCATTTCCTTTTATCATATGGGCACATAAGAATCCATATTACACTATAGCCTTGGAGAACACTGAAATAGTTTAGCGATGTTTTGACGATGGAGAATATGTGGACCATTATTTGGGATTTGGGTAAAAAGACCTGGTGAATGTATTTTGATCGGGGGTTTTGGGGATGTATACTATAAATAAGTATGTAGTCGGGAAAGAAAAGAACGGAGAAGAAACACTATAGAACATTTAGGTTGCTACTCACTAGTGAATCCTTTTGGATTCACTACCGCTCAAACAACGATCTCCACTATTGGATATTCACTCAGTGATAAGTTGACTAATAAATAACTAAACACTTTTTTTAGAAATAAATAGGTGAATCCTTACCTACACAGAGAGAAAATAAATATGGAGATTGAGTTCATGCAGACTCACTGCTAGGTAATGCAGAGCTAGAAGAGATAAGGCTAGAGCTTTTTACATTATTGACTTAGTTCAACTAAATAATAGAAATAGATCTAATTGAATTCATGTAGATGATTTTTTTGGGTCTTCTAATGATCTGTAAACTATCTTGGATATTGCACTGAAACAACTTGTCACAACAGATCTAATAAAATATTGAAATATTTACTATTACGATTATTTTTTCCTTTAGATATCATAATATTTAGTTACTGATATTCTGCTTATGCATGAAATAGATAAAATACTAAAAATAGAGAACAATAAAATACAATAGCACCATCCACAAATAACATAAGATAAGACCTGGGAAACCCAAAACGGGAGAAAACCCAGCTAGAAGGTGAGGTTGTTCTACTCTCTTTTCTCTGTTATGGAAGTAAGGCAAGTACAAAGAAAGAGACACTCTTTGTGGAGTTTCCCTTGACATTGTGGCCTATAAGGATGATACATAATCTCTCCTCCTATGTTATACTCACATAATACCACTCTTAGATGTTTCTCTAAGCTATGGAACAAAATATAATGCAAAAGAATGGAACCCCTTCTCCTCCTAGTGGCTCGGTATTTAGCATAGCCTAGTAGCCATCTAGGGGTAGGTGTTTGACTTCCTCAACCCTTAATTGTCATAGGGTTTTGGACCTTCTAGAATATTCTTGAAATTACATATGTGGATAACCCCACATGTGTGAGTAATGGGGGTTGACGTGGCATCCTCTCATCCCATGCTGGTCAACATGGTAGGTCAACTTGCAAGAGGCATAAAATTTTCATATGAGCTCCAATTGAAAATATTTTTGCATTGTTGGAAACATCCCAATGTGTATAATAACACCATGGTGTTCGATATATGTTGGGAAAGTTTTAATCCCCAAAAATTCCATTTTGATGCCTCGAAATAGCCCCAGAATGTTCCAGACCCCAATTTTCCAAACTAGGACCTACCACTAAAATGGCCCTACAAGTTTTCCCCACTCTGAAAGGATCAATATAGATGACAAACAATATAATGATCCAATCTAGATCATCTAAGAAGGAATTGGAAATAGGGCTACCTCTATTGTGGAGACATACAATCAATAAAGCTTAGAACGTGCTTGGGGCAAGGAAATAAGGAAGGGCCTTTCAGAGCCTTCTCAATTCATGGATCACCTTCAGAGTCAAATCGAGATAAAATTATCTAGTTGTTTAAAATTCAGCTCGAAAACTAATCTGTTATATTATTTTTCCATTTCATTTAGTTTGTAGGATGGACCAATTGGGAATGATCTAAAATACACATATTGTTCATTAATTCAATAAGAGCGGAGTGTTCAATTGTTTGTTTCTACGAAGTGTTGTACTAAATCTTGATGCTTTACCAGATAGCATTGATATGATTTCTACTCTGAGGTTGGATTTGGATCAACCCAATCCAAGATGACCGACTAAACCATCAAGAAATGTTTGATTTGAGTACACATGCTTTAGGAACACCAATAATTGGAAGGAGTAGTGGGACTCTCCCCACCGTTGAATCGACTCAACCAAATCGATCTCCAATGAAGGAATTGTGGGGGTCTAGTTAGATGAATAATAATGCTTGTAGGTCCTGGGCCGATTGCTCACAATATATGCTAGTTCCTGAATGGGTACGGTAGTCCATGCACAACACCTGTCAAACAATTTTTTTGATGCCTTGGTTCTCTATCTTTCTCGTCAAAAAATGATATGTTTAAAATTCTGTCCTTCAACAATAAAGTTTTAATTAAAAAAATGTGTTTCAATAGTTAAGTTTTGATTAAGAAATTACTTTTCAATAATGAAGGTGTGTTAAAAATTTTAACCTTCAAATTTACATACTCTTCAAAAGATAAAGAAAAAACACAAAATAGTGTGCTCAACATAAAATTGACAACAAATAAGTGTGTGTGTGACACACACACATGCAAACAATCCATTTTAACTTTGGATTAAGCCAACAACATAAAAAAAAATTGAATTTATTAAAAAATCTTATTATATACAAAGAAAATAAATACTACTACTTTAAAATCTACTCTTTGTAAATAAATATTCCAAAGATATTTTAGGGAAAATCTGATATCCGTCCAGTTAAATTCCTAAGAAAAAAATAAAATCCATTTGTTAGCAATACATCCAACTTAATTATACAAAGAAAATATTTTACATTGTGCTAATATTACAGATAGAAAAAAATATTACAATATGTTAACATTCACAACATTAATTAACAGATCCTTCGATTTTTATGCCTAAATGATGGATCGAAGTCACATGAAAACATTTTAAATCACAAATATTCAAACTCATCAAAACATATCTGAAGGGGATCTGCTCACTAAGAACTTGAAATCACAAATATTCAAACTCATCAAAACATATCTGAAGGGGATCTGCTCACTAAGAACTTGAAATCACAAATATTCAAAGCTAAAAGGAACTCTTAGAGACTCCTCTCTTCTGTGGTTGGTACATTTAAATATTTCGCTACAAGCTTATTTCTATGAAATAAACAACTCTTTTTAGGGATAATTTATGAAATAAACATTTCTTTTTAATGTAGAAACCATAATCTATGAAATAAATATTTTTCTTTAATATAGAAATTGTTACACCCCGAAAAGTCATGCCCAAGTCCAATGTTGGTATCTCATTGGTGTGCAACACCATGGTGGTTCTCCCTTGGTATCTTGACTCAACCAATGATACTTCACCCAGACTATGCCTCTTCACCTAGAGCATACCCACATTTCGTTATAGGCTATGGGCGAGTCACATCCTTACTCCATGTAACTCACTTGTATACTTAGACAATTGTTAACTTAGTTTAAAATTTATTCAATTTGACATACAATAAAAAACATGCAGAACACAAGAGACATATATAAAGTGCCAGCGACATGAACCATGCCTAATACCCAACTTCGTTTATTTATACAAAGAGAAATATTTACAAGAGGGCACTATTGTTCCAGTTACAAAAAATGGGCAAAGCCTCATGACCCATCCGTTTATCAAGAATAACCAAGGAATGATTCATTTGTTTATCAAGGTCCCCGATACAGTTGGCTAGGAATCTTAGATGTTGTTCTAGAACTCTAGCTATCCAAAATGGAGTCTTGCATTCTTCCTTCTTCAAAATTGTCAAAACATTGCAGGTACTTTGCCCACATGTTTTCTTCATGCTCCCATGTAGCATCTTCAAGACCATATCAAGTCCATTGAACCTTTACCAACCCTATGGTTTTGTTCCTGAGCACCTTGAATTTTCGGTCCAGGATGCATACAAGTTCCACCCGGAAATCCCCTTTGTGCTCCATGTGGATCACATTCTAATCAATTATGTGGTTAGGATTAGGTACACACTTCTTTAATAAGGATACATGAAATACATTATAGACTCTTATGGATGCAGACAATGCTAGCATGTATGCAACTAGCCCTATCTTTTCTAATATTTCAAAAGGTCCACAATATTTCGCTGCCAGCTTCGGGAAACTTCCTAATCTTATCAAACTTCTCTTTGCCTTTACTTTTAATAACACATGTTCTCCCACTTTAAAATATCTGAAAACTCTATTCTTATCTGCATAATTTTTCTTCCTATCCTAGGCAACCTTTAAATTCGGTTTTATCCTTGTCATTTGCTCTTCCATTTCTTTTAACAATTCTGGTCCAACAACTGCTATGTCTATTGGATTATCCCAACTCACTGGTGTGTTACATTTTCTGCCATACAATGCTTCAAACAGGCTCATCTTTAATGAGGCTTGATACCCATTATTGTTAAATTGAACTAAATGAATATAATCTTCCCACTTTAATGGTTGATCCATCACATACATTCTAAGCATGTCCTCAATTATCCTGTTAGTCCTTTATGTTTGCCCATATGACTCTGGATGATATATTGTACTAAGATTTAAATTTTTTCCAAAGCCGTTGAACAAACCTTTCCAAAAATTAGATGTGAACTTTGGATCTCTATATGAAATTATTGCTTTAGGCACTCCATGTAGCCTAGCAACTTCCTTCATGTATATATCTGCAATATTTGTTTTCTTGTGTGTAGTCTTTACTGGAATAAAATTTGTTGCTTTAGTCAATTTTTCCACCACCACCATGATGGAATCATGTTGCTTCACTGTACTAGGCAACTTAGTAATAAAATCAACTGTAACTACTTCCCACTTCCATTCTAGAATGGGTAATGGATGTAGCAAATCTGTTGGATTTCTATGTTATGTCTTTACCTTTTGGCATTATACACATCTGGCTATGTAATTAGTCACTTCTTTCTTCATTCCTGGACAAAAATATTGGCTTCTTACAACTGCAAATGTTTTATGATATACTAGGTTCTTGACATATGGCACATTGTGCATTTCCTCCAAAACTGCATTTTCAGACCACTAGAGTTAGGCACATATACTTTTCCTTTCTACATGAGAATCTCATCTTCTTTCAGCTCATAAGAATTTAATTTCTACTGAAAATTACCTTGTTGTAATGTCTCTTTTATTTTTAAATAATTTTGATTTGAATTTGTTGCTGCAACAATTTTTTCTTTCAGATTTGTCATGTACATGCTAATGGATTCTATATGCACTTCATGAGTTGTCCTGCTGAGTGTATTGGCCACTTGATTTTCCTTTCCCTTTATGTGTTTAATTTCAAAGTCATACTCACTCAGAAATTATAGCCATCTAGTTTGTGTGACATTTAGTGTTGGCTGCCCGAAAAAATGTTTCAGACCGTACTGGTTTGTTCTTGGCTTGAACTTCTTACCCATAAGATAATTCCTCCACATTTTAATTGCATGTACTATCACTACTAATTCCAAGTCACGTGTAGCATAATTCCTCTCATTCTCTTTTAATATTTTGGACTCATAACATACCACATGGTCCCTTTGATTGATCACTCCACCAAGTCCTTCCTTGCATGCATTGGTGCACACAACAAAATATTCATTTGGATCGACAATCTTCAATATTGGTGCACTTGTCAATATTTCCTTTAACTGTCAAAAACTCTCTTCGCACTTGGAATTCCATTCAAATTTCACTCCCTTCTTTTGCAAAGAAGTGATTGGACTTGCAATCCTTGAGAACCCTTTTATGAATCTTTGGTAATAACCAGAAAGACCCATGAATGATCTGATCTTTGTAAAATTCTTTGGCATTGGCCATCCTCTAACGAACTCTATATTCTTAGGATCAACTTATATCCCTGCTATTGAAATCATATTCCCCAAGTAGTGAATCTTCTTTTGGTAAAATATGCACTTACTTAGCTTAGCATACAATTTACGCTCTCTTAAAACTTGCAACACCATTATTAAATGTTTCTCATGTTCTTCTTTTGATTTAGAATAGACGAGGATATCATCTAAGAACACAATCAAAAACTTGTTCAGGTACTCCCTGAACACTCCATTCATCATGCACATACAAACTGCTAGGGCATTTGATAGCCCACCATTATTAAATGTTTCTCATGTTCTTCTTTTGATTTAGAATAGACGAGGATATCATCTAAGAACACAATCAAAAACTTGTTTAGGTACTCCCTGAACACTCCATTCATCATGCACATAAAAACTGCTAGGGCATTTGATAGCCCAAATGACACTATCGTGAATTCATAATGCCCATATCTTGTTCTGAATGTTGTCTTGTTGACGTATTATTCCTTTATTCTTACATGATGATAGCCTAATCTCAAGTCAATCTTGAAAACTATTCTTGAACCTTTTAGCTGGTTAAACAAATCATCAATTCTTGTCAAAGGATACTTATTCTTTATGGTAACCTTATTGAGTTGCTTGAAATCAATACACAACCTTAAGTTTCCATCCTTCTTGTTCACAAAACAAACTTGGGCTCCCCAAGGTGACACACTTGGGCATATATATCCCTTCTTCAAAAGTTCTTCAAGATGCATCCGCAACTCTTTATTTCTGGTGTACCTATTCTTTAAGGTGTTTTAGAAACTGGGGCAGCTCATGGAACCAAATCAATAGAGAAATCAATGTCTCTTTTTGGTGGTAGTCCCAGAATTTCTCTAAAAACATATTCAAAATCCCTCAAAACCGGATGGTCTTCAATGCTTGCCACTTTGTCTTTGGATTCCTCTTCCATAATGGCTGCAACCATATGACATCCTTTCTTGGAGCTCTTCTTCAAATGAATAGCTGAAATCTCTCTAATAGCTACAACTCTTTGAATGCCTTGAATCTTGCCTTGCTTCTCTTCCTCATCAAGACATGTCATTGTCTTGTTTTAACAATCTGGGACATCATGATGTTTCTCCAACCAATCCATACCAATTAGACAATCATATGAACCCAATGCTATGATGTTTACATCCACCTTTGTATTGAGTCCATTCATGTCTATCGGAAAATATTTAACCAAATCATTGGTTTTCCTCTTAGCCCTCGTGGCTAACTGAACTAACCAAGATTTCTTATGCTTACTTCTTTGCAAGTGAAATATTTCAACAATGTTAGCATTTACGTAACTATGGCTAGCTCTTGAATCAATTAAAATTTCTATGGGCTCATTATTGATCTTACCTTCCACTTCAGTCACGAGGAATTGATACTCTACCTGCTTATTGTCCAATGATGCATAAATCCTTGGCTTGCTTCATCACATTTCTTCCATTGTTTTAGCCTCTTGAATGTTGTGGACAGTCCCCATTCTTTCTCTTTTGTGAGGGAAATCCTTATGTATATGATTTTCCCCACATCCCCAACATTGCACCGACTGCTGCCTTCGCCTTTTTCCAAATGAATCTGCAGTCTTGTCTTCTTTTTGGGTGAATTGACCATGTTGATTCGCTTGGAAATTGTTCCTGAAAAAGGGTGGCTTACAATACTTCTGCCTTTGATCCTTCTTATCCTTCATCTTGTCATTCCAAGATTTTGGGAAAATTGGTCTTCCTTTTCTCTGTTCATACAGACGTCTTGCTCTCCTTATGGTTTCCTCCAAGGTTTTGGGGTTTTCATATTGAATCTTATCACTGTAGAAAGAGGGTAACCCACTTAGAAATATTTGGATTTTGACTTTCTCATCCTTGATGAGGGAAACATAATTCAACAATTCAAAGAACCACTTCTCATATTCCTCCATTTTCATGGTTCCCAACTTCAGTTCAAAGAAATCTTTCATCTTTCTCATAGTAATGCTCAGACAAATATTTGTCTTGGAAATATCCTTTGAACTGCCTCCATGGGATTCTTTTCTCATCAAGGTTCTTGGATTGCTTAAGTTGATCCCACCACATGGTTTTTGTTATATACTAGGCCTGCACCTCTCCCTTCTACTCATGAAAACAACCTATTCATCTATCAACGTAGCTCTTAGTTAGTCTTTCTTCTTCATTGTGTGTTAAGTTATTTTGTTTTATGTCTTCCCATTTTTGTTTAATGTTAGTTTTTTTTTCTTTCTATAAGGTTGAGTCAGGTCTTGATTCGAGTTTGGACAAGTCCTATCACCATGTTTTATATCAATGATGGATCACAAAAGAGTTAACCTATGCCTTTAGGTGTAAAAGTGTTGATTGAAAGAATGTTTGGACAAGTCCTATCACCATGTTTTATATCACTGATGCATCAAAAAAGAGTTAACCTAGGTTTACATGTGTAAAAGTGTTGATTGCAAGAATGCCAACATTCTTGCAATCAATAGACAGAATCTGGTTTTATGAGTTTTCATGACTTAAACATATTTTAAAGTTTGATTAAATTCCACTGACACCCAAATCGTGCTCATGTTTCCTATTACGCTTGAAATCGTGCACATTGTTTCCCCATGCAATTTTCATTGTAGATATTGAGCGAACCCTAAGTGGTGCATGGTATTGGCCACCATTTTCAACAAAGGGAAGCTAGGGTAGGATAATACCACACAAGGGCGCTAACATCTTTAGAGGGAAAATACAACAGGGTTCAAGTTGTTCGAAGCCCTACCAGATATCAGGGACATATTTATCAGGGGTGAGTGGTAGGATTTCATTTGTGCTTTCAATGGACACCATATAGAAATTGCTCTAATTTTTTCACAAAAATCTGATGGATACCATACACAAGTTGGGGATGTAATCATCCATGTAACAAATCATTTTATTGATATAGCATGTTCTCTTCCTATTAGTGGCGAGAGGTGGTTCAAAAAAGGGAAGTTATATACATGTAACAGAGCATCTTCAATGAGGCTTGATACCCATTATTGTAGGTAAATTGAACTAAATGAATATAATCTTCCCACTTTGATGGTTGATCCATCACATACATTCTAAGCATGTCCCCAATTATCTCATTAGTCCTTTATGTTTTCCCATATGACTCTGGATGATATACTGTACTAAGATTTAAATTTGTTCCAAAGCCTTTGAACAAACCTTTCCAAAAATTAGATGTGAACTTTGGATCTCTATATGAAACTATTGCTTTAGGCACTCCATGTATCCTAACAATGTCTATAATATACCAGATATAAAATTATGCAGAATAGAAATAAATTGATAGAAATGGAAAAATAACAATAATATAACCAACATAATCTACACAATAACACATAAATGATATAAGAACAACAACAAAAATAACACTTTGATTCATAAAGCAATGTTCATGGGCCTCTTTGAGGGGGAAGCCTCCAGTCGAGCAACACTCTATTACAATAATCTCCAAGCTAGGGTTCTCATACCCTCGACTCCTATTTATACTAAATATGTCTATCAAAAGAAGCATTTAGAGGAAGATCCTTCTAGAAGCAAAAGATTTTATTAGGTCTACTTACATTCTCCTTATTCTATTTTATTGAAAGGAATTATTAATATTGACCTTTATTACATCTGAATACATTATTCTACCTATGTGCGGGTTAGGACCCTAACATGTCCGCCCCCTTAAAAACAACCTTGTCCTCAAGGCTTGAGATGTGGAAAATGTTGCAGAATGCTAGTTGGTTCCCAAGTGGCATCTGTTGGAGTTGTATCTTTCCACTAGACTAGCACTTCCTTGATGGTTCTCTGACGTAGGCGATGCTCACGCTGGTCCAAAACTGCTTCTGGATGTAGCCAAATGGATCCTTCTTCAGCTAACTTGGGCAGGTTGGTTTGAATTTGGCACCTGGTTCCAATTACCTTCTTTAAGCATGAAACATGAAAAACAGGATGTAGCTTCAATTGACTGGGCAAAGCTAATTGATAGGCTACTTGTCCCACATGCTTGATAACTATATAAGGACCATAAAATTTGGGTGCTAGCTTATGACGATGCTCGGCCTTGAGGGATGTTTGCTTGTATAGTTGCAGTCACAGAAACACTTGATCCCCTTCAGCAAATTGACATTCAGAGCGATCTTGATATGCTTGTTGCTTCATGCGATTCTGTGCCATGACCAAGTTATCTTTGAGGGTACGGAGAATAGCCTTTCAAATGGTAAGTGTTTGGTCAACCGCCTGGACCTTCGAGGTACCCGGTAAGTATGAGAGAGCTGAAGGTGGCTTCTGTCCACATACCACTTCAAAAGGATTCATGCATGTAGTTGTATGGTAGGAAGTGTTGTACCACCATTCAGCTAGGTTTAACCATTGAGCCCACTGATTTTTCTTTTCAGAGGCAAAAAACCTCAGATATGTTTCAAAACACTTGTTGACAACTTCCATTTCACCATCAGTTTGGGATGATAAGTTGTGTTGAGATGCAATTGGGTGCCCTGTAGCTTGAATAGTTCTTGCCAAAAATTGCTTGTAAAAGTTGGGTCACAATAAAAAACAATAGAGTGTGGCATGTCATGAAGCTTGAAGATCTGGTCCATGAAAATTTGAGCCATCGTGGATGCTGTAAACGGGTGTTGAAGAGTGCAGAAATGACTATACTTGGAAAGGCGATCAACAACCACCATTATGACTGATTTATTTCCCGATTTGGGTAAGTTGGTAATAAATTCCATAGAGATATCCTTCCAAATAGTAGGTGGGATCGGAAGCGGTTGTAGTGTGCCCGAAGATTTGATTGTTTCTCCCTTGTTGCATTGACACACATCACATTCAGGGAAAAAATTACGGATGTCCTGTTTCATACCATCCTAGAAAAAATAACGTTTGACCCTGTCATAGGTTTTGGTGAACCCTGAGTGCCTCGTTGGGGGTGTAGCACGAAGCTCAGAAAGTACTGTGGATTTAAGCTTTGATTGTTTACTTAAATAAAAATGACCTTTGTATCAAAGCTCATCATGGAGCCAAGAGTACCCTAGGGGAGCTAGAGCATTGGACTACAATTTCTAGATCAGATGTGAACTTTTGGGATCTTGTAGCCATTCCTAGCGAACGACTTGGAGCCAATCTGGTACAATGAAAGAAAGAGAAAAAAGAGATCCTTCATCTTCATATTTTCATGAAAGTGCATCCACCACCACATTGTATTTGCCTTTCTTGTAAATGATCTCATAATCATATCCAAAGAGCTTAGTCACCCATTTTTGTTGCTCCAGGGAGGAAATGCATTGTTCCAGAAAATACTTGAGGCTTTGATGGTCTGTCTTAATTTGGAAACGTTACCCCAATAGATAAGGGCACCACAGATCAACGACATGCATAATAGCCAACATTTACTTTTCATAGATGGATTTTCCCAGATTCCTTTCAGATAGTTGCTTGCTGGTAAAGGCCAGAGGTCGACCCTCTTGCATAAGGACAACACCAATTCCTTTCCCTGAGGCATCACATTCCAAAACAAAGGACTTTGTGAAATTAGGAAGGGCCAGAACTGGAGTGGTGCACATGGCCATCTTCAAGGTTTGAAAAGCTTAAGTAGCGGCTGGAGTCCAGGTGAAAGAGCTCTTTTTGAGGAGAGCAGTGAGAGGTGATACAATCTTTCCATAATTCTTAACAAACTTGCGATAATACCCTGTTAAGCCCAAAAATCCACACAAGCTTTTGAGAGTCTTTGGGTGCAGCCAGTCTTGCATAGCTTTAATATTTTTCAGATCCACCTTGACGCCATCCTTGCCAACCAGATGACTCAAGTATTCTACTTTTGAGGCACCAAAAGCACATTTAGACTGTTTCAGGAAAAGTTGGTGCTGAGAGAGTAGATGGAGAACTCCATCCACATGAGTAAGATGGTATATCTAGTTTTTTCTATAGATGAGGATATCATCAAATAAAACTAAGACAAAATGATGGAGAAAAGGATGGAAGACATGATTCATGAGGCTTTGGAAGGTGGAGGGGGCATTACACAAGCCAAAGGGCATGAACAAAAAATCATAGTGGCCCTCATGAGTTCTAAAGGAAGTCTTGGGAATGTCTACCTCTTTCATACGTATCTGGTGGTAGCCCGAGCGAAGATCAAGTTTATTAAAGAATTGGGTGCCACTCAATTCATCTAGGAGGTCATCAATGACAGGAATGAGAAATTTGTCTTTAATGGTCAGTTTGTTGAGGGCACGGAAGTCAGGACACATTCGCCAAGAACCTTCTTTCTTCAGGACCATGACTACAAGAGAAGAGTAGGGGCTCGTACTAGGGTGGATAATGCTTGCATTAAGGAGTTCTTGGACCATTTTCTCCATTTCATTTTTTTGTGAAAATGGGTGGTGATATGGATGGATATTGGGAGGAAGGCTTTTGGGTACAAGGGGAATGGAATGATCATGAACACCACGGGAAGGAGGGAGTCCTTGGGGAGTGGAAAATACCATTTGATGTCTAGAAAGGAGGTCTTGGAGGTCTTGCGGCACCGAGGGTGTCTATGTTGCTTATATGGCATGGAGTTGGGCAATAACACCAGAATGACCTTTTTTGAGCAGCTTTTCCATGCAATGGGAACCAAGGATCTCAGGTGAACTTGTGGTGATGCCTTGGAATTTATATTGGTGGCCCTCCTAGTCGAATTGTATGGTTAATTCCTTAAAATCCATGAGAATGAGACCCAAAGTCCTTAGCCAGTCTGCACCCAACACAATGTCACAACCGCCCATGTCAATAGCAAACATATGGGATTTTAGGTGGTAGTCACCGATTTGGAGATGCACATTTTCACAACGCCCTCCACATTTCATGGAACCACCATTGGCAATCATGATTTGGAAATTGTTGACGACATGGATGTAGCAATGAGTTGTAGAAATTTCGATACAAATTAATGTATTCTTGTGATTCTCCTGATCTAACAATTCCTGCCACTTGTTAAATACAGAATCTCTTCTACTATTATTATTGCGGAAGCAATTAAACCATGATCACAACCACAATGCATAAAGTGAACTATCAATAACACACAACACAAAAGTTTTACTGGGAAAGCGTAAAGCTAAAAACCCCACTATCATATATTATGTATATCATGAATCATGAAACATTCTCATACAAAACTCTAATCCAAGAGCTCTCAGTACAATACAATCATCTCACACTGTCATACACAAATTAGCAAATACATGCGCCAATTCCTATGTCCAGACAGCCTGCCTCCTCTGCACAAACTCTGCAATCTGAATTCTCACAATGAACCGAATGAATACAATTGCCTCGTTTGCACATGCTCATAAGCATATTCAATGCATGTGTGAACAAATCACAACTGATAGCCAAACTGTCCCTTTCACCTGTTATCTCAACTGGATCTCCATTGGAACTGACATGCATGTAGTTAACCGTGGAGAATCTTCAGTTGCATGTGAGTTCATTGATTAACTAAACTCTCACTAATGCATGTTTAGTTACAACTAGTACAACTGATATTAACTCACTTAACTACACTTATAATTCTGTTACAATTCCAAATCACTCAATTATGAATGATATAATAGATTAATATTTATTGTCTAATTTAATTAAGGGAAAAGTAAATTAGACACATGTTTCTTGTTGACTTTTCAACACTCCCTCTCAACAAGAAAAGGATTATCCTTCACCCCAATCCTGTCTCTATTATATTCAAATTTGCTCCTGGTGAGCGCCTTCGTCAGAATGTCCGCATCCTGATCTTCCATAGGAATGTATTGAAGCAACATGATCTTTCGTTGCACACAATCTCTGAGATGATGATACTGGATATCTATATGCTTAGAACTATAATGAAACACAAGATTAATCGAGAGTTTAATGTAACTCTGATTATCACAATAAATCACTGACGGATCTAAATGAGAACCTAACAAACCAACCAAGATCTTCCTCATCTAGATAGCCTCACATGCAACTTGACTCGCTGCCATGTATTCTGCTTCCGCTGAACTAAGTGCCATGGATCTTTGTTTCCTGCTGTACCAAGAAACAGTTATAGATCCGATACTAAAGATCCCTCCTGATGTGCTCTTTCTGTCCGTTGGGCTGCCTGCCCAATCTGCATCCGTGAAGCCATGCAACTTCACCTCATTTGTCTGTTTGTACCATAATCCATACTTAGATGTGCCCTTCAGATATCTCAGGACATGCTTCCCTGCCTTCCAAAAGAGTTTGGTAGGCTTAACCATCGCTTGACTTAGTTGGTTAACCGCATAGCAAATGTCCGGTCTCATGTTCACTAAATACATTAGCGAACCCACTAACTGTCGATAGACAGTAACATCCACTACTTCTCTAGAATTAGAATCCTCTTTTCTCCAGCTTCCTGGAAGAGGAGTATCCATGGGTTTGCAGCCCTCCATGTGAAACTTACCTAATATCTCTCTTGTATACTTTCCTTGAGACACAAAAATTTCACCATCTTCCTGCCATATTTCCAATCCAAGGAAATAATGAAGAAGGTCCAAATCCTTCATCTCAAACTCCTTTGCGAGGTCTTCCTTGCATGAGCGTATCAGCTGCTCATCACTAGTCAATATTAAATCATCAACATAAAGCACAATGATTAAAAGCTTACCCTCCACCACAATTTGGTATAGGTTTGCATCTTCTTCACTTTTGGTGAAGCTCAACTTGGTGAAATAGCTGTCTATCCGAGTGTACCAAGCATGGGGTGCTTGCTTCAGCCCATACAATGCTCTCTTTAGTCTGCACACATGTGACTCTCTGTCAAGGGTCTCAAAACCTTCTGGCTGCTCAATGTACACTTCTTCATCAATGATCCTGTTGAGGAACGTAGTTTTAACATTCATATGATGAATGTGCCAGCCCATCTGTGCTGAGAGTGCAAGGATGGATCTTATGGAAGAGTACCTTGCGACAGGTGCAAAGGTATCACCATAATCTATCCCCTCGATCTATGAGAAGCCCTGGGCCACAAACCTGGCCTTTATTTCTCCATTCCCATCAGCAACTTGCTTTACCTTGTAGATCCATCTCGAACCTACCACTGATTTATCAATCGGTCTTGGGACAATTTTCCATACACTGTTTTTGACAATGGAGTCATACTCCTCTACCATAGCATCAACCCAAGTGGGGTCTTGCATTGCTTCCTGAAAGGAAGATGGTTCAGTCACAATACATTTGCTCATAAGAGCCATGTATCCAGCAAATCGATCAGGAGACTGTCTCTGTCTGTGCTGTGAAATAGAGGCTCCTATATTCTGTGCAACATCTAGTCTCAATCTATCAGCTTTTGTGGTGTGCTTTCTGCCATTTCTGATGGATGGCTCTTCTTGAGTGGTTTCCTCCACTCCATGAACCTCTTCATGTGGGTGATCCACATCTTGAGACTCATCCTTGGGAACCAACAGTTCCTCTTCTGCATGCAAGTCTAGCTCCCTCTCAAGCGACAACCGCATGGCTTTCCCCTCATTGAATTTTATACCCCATCGCATAACAGTCATCTTACTGTTCGAAAAATACACACGATAATTATGGGGTGTTTTTGTGTACCGCACAAATATCCCAACTTTAGCAGTCAGTTCCAGCTTCTTCCTGGCATCCTTGTTCACATGCACAAAAACAGATGAGCCAAAAAATTTTAAATGTGAAACATCAGGTTTCTTACCAGTAAAAGCTTCTTCAGGTGTACTCATGCCAAGTACTCTATGAGGACAACAGTTCTGCACATAAACCACAGTATTGCATGCTTCTTCCCACAAATGCATTGGTAGGCCCTGATCATGCAACATCGCTCGTGATACACCCATGATTGTTCTGTTCTTTCTCTCTACGACCCCATTTCGCTGTGGGTTATGAGGCGCTATGAGTTCTCTTCGAATTCCTTCTCTGCTGCAGAAGTATTTGAATTCATTAGAGATGTATTCTCCACCATTATCACTCCTTAGAGCCTTCACTTGCTTCACCGAATCTTTCTCCACCAATGCTTTAAACTCACAGAACTTTGAGAATGTTTGATCCTTCTTTTGCATGAAGAATATCCAGCATTTACGAGAAAAGTCATCAACAAAAATAACATAATACCTATGTTTTGCTGTTGAAGCAACCAAGAATGGTCCACACACATCCATGTGAATTCTCTTCAGGATTACCGAAGTGCGATTCTCCTTTTCATGAAAGGTGGACTTTACATACTTCCCTAGGGTGCACCCCTTGCATTGATCTGATTGAGAAAGTGTTCCCCTTGGAAGTGAAGTAGATATTTGCTGCATGTTCTTCAAGGCTCCGTGATGAATATCGCCTAATCTCCTATGCCATAATTCGCCCTCATCTCAGCTCACCACTGTTTCTTCCTTGCATATCATGGCACCGCAACTATCTACCTACAACATGTAGAGATTCTTAACTTGAATCCCTATCTTCTTGACTTGACATGTTGCTTTATATCGCAAGTAGACTATACCACTGCTAAAAACAACATCATAGCCTCTGTCCTCCAACATTGCGACTGAGACCAAGTTTTTCTTCAGAATTGGAACATGCAGAACATTTTTTTATTGAAATGGTTTACCTGACTCCCTTTGAAAGGTAATGGTACCAATACCAGTCGCACTATATCGTCCATCGTCACTCATCTCTATATGCATTCTGAGATCTTTCACCTCCAAGTCAATGAAAGACTCTTTATCTCCCATCATGTGGAAGGAAGCGCCACTATCCAAATACCACACTGATACCGATGCACTTGAAGCCATGCATGTGATCAAAGAGAAGTCAAGCTCAAATTGTGAGACAAGAGCCTCACCAGTTGCAGCTCCAGCAACCGTCTTGTTCTTCTTCTTCTGCGGACAGTTAGTAGCAAGATGCCCACGTTTGTGATAGTGAAAACACTTCACTTTGGACAAATCTAGCTTCTTGAATTTAGAATCGGAATTTGATTGGGATTTCTTCCCTTTCCCTTTCCTTGCCTTGGTATTCAAAGCACAATCCTCTTCATCATCACACTTTGATGAAGATCCATCTTTGGTGTTCCGCCTGAACTTCTCTTGCACCAGATCCGACCATAGTCGTTCCCAATCTGGTAATTTTTCCCTTCCATTGACAAAGTCTTGATAACTGTGCCAACTCTTAGGAAGCCCTAGGAGCGCCAAGCTCACCAAATCATCAACAATGACTATTATTCCCACACTTCCAAGCTCATCCTGACATTGGACAAACTTTGTGAGATATTTTGGAATGGTGACACCTTTCTCCATCTTGATCTTCTTGAGTTTATCTTTGAGTGCCAATTTCCTATGGTCGCTAATGTTTTGGAATAGATCTGTCAAAACCTTCCACATTGCATATGGTGTGGTTTTCCCATGGAGACTTGAGACAATGTGGTCTCATACTCCCTCCAACAGAATCCTCCTCACCTTCGCCACTTTCTTTTGCCATGCATCAAGATTTGCAGTATCTGTCGCATCCAGCTTAGGAACATCTGCATCAATGTAACCCTTCAAGACATTGTCTTCGAGCACTGCTTCCATCCTGTCCTTCCAAGAAATGTAGTTAGAGTTGTCCTCGAGTGCATACTCCAACCTCAAGTCATTGAAATACATTTCAATCTTGAATCAAGTGTCGCACCAAGAAAATCTTGCAAATTCAAATGTTATCCAACCCAAAACTGAACCCCTTCACTTTCCTCTTGCCTTGGGAGGTTTTCACCCCACCTGAGAGCAACCTGAGGGAAGTTCGTGTTAGGACCACACAATGTACCCTTTTTGCCCATTCGTTTTGCCATTATTATACCCTTGATCACCTGTATTTAGCCTCATATTATCACTTCATCTGATCACTCCAAGGTATACAACGTCCTTTCTCATTACTATATGTTTAATTTGTTTTGCATGATATTTTACATTACTCTCGTACTGA
>ML781489.1:1065472-1099053 GCA_009831015.1 Picea engelmannii
CCACTATCATATATTATGTATATCATGAATCATGAAACAATCTCATACAAAACTCTAATCCAAGAGCTCTCAGTACAATACAATCGTCTCACACTGTCATACACAAATTAGCAAATACATGTGCCAATTCATGTGTCCAGACAGCCTGTCTCCTCTGCACAAACTCTGCAATCCGAATTCTCACAATGAATCGAATGAATACAAATGCCTCATTTGCACATGCTCATAAGCATATCCAATGCATGTGTGAACAAATCACAACTGATAGCCAAACTGTCCATTTCACCTGTTATCTCAACTGGATCTCCATTGGAACTGACATGCATGTAGTTAATTGTGGCGAATGTTCAGTTGCATGTGAGTTCACTGATTAACTGAACTCTCACTAGTGCATGTTTAGTTACAACTAGTACAACTGATATTAACTCACTTAACTACACTTATAATTCTGTTACAATTCCAAATCACTCAGTTATGAATGAGATAATAGATTAATATTTATTGTCTAATTTAATTAAGGGAAAAGTAAATTAGACACATGTTTCTTGTTGACTTTTCAACATGAGTTTCTTGGGCAATGCGGTGATGAATAAAATTATGGGTTCTTTCACTATGAACTAGAATGATGACATTTCGATGCTTGATGTAACCGATTAACTTGAAGGTTTGGGGAGTGGAGAGGCCAATGAGAGCATTGAGGGAAATGACCGGTTCTACTTCAAGAGGGTCTGAGGGAGGGGTTATGTCAGTGGTTCTGGGTGACTCGGACACAAGGGGAGTTTCAATATCCTCTTCTGAAATATCCTCGGAGATGGCCATAAAAAAGATTTTTTTCCTTACATTTGTGGCCCAGGAAATATTTGTCATCACAATTATAACAAAAGCCTTTGAGTTGGCATTCATCCTTTTCAGCCCTGGTTAATTTTTGGATCTGTAGTGGGGCGGAGGGAGTAGTGGGATTTACGGTTTTAGGGCGAGGGATAAAAGAGGGTTTTCGGTTTTGAGAAGATACAACCTGTTGTGCTTATTTAGCTCTTTTAGTAGCCTCCACCCAACTCAGAGGTCAAGCCATGAGGACATAGGCCTGAATCTCATCCTTGAGGCCACTGATAAAACATTTTCGAAAAAAAGCATCGGTCATGCCCTCTGTTCGAAAAGCCAGGCGCTCAAAGGAAACTATAAAGTCTTACACTATTCCTGATTGTTTCAACTTTGTCAAATGACCCAAATGGTTGGTGTCAGTGTCAAAATGTTCATAAAGCTCAACCACAAAGTGTGTCCAAGCAATATACCCTTGATAGGAAGTTTTTCTCCATTGCCACCATTGCCGACGTTCTTGATCTAGATGGAGAAAACCATACCAGAGTTTGGCTAAATCATCTGTAATGTTGTATAAAGAGAAATAATGTTCCATTTGGGTTACCCAACCAGTGGGGTCTGAGCCATCAAATTTGGTTACATCCACCTGCGGAAGGCATAGGTCACATTGAAAGTGATGGTGCTGAAAGTTATGGCAATGAGAGGAATGTTCACCTTCAATATGGGGAGGTGAGTCAGAGGAAGGGTTATCTGTAGGGATATTCAGTTTGGTGCAGAGTGATGAAAAGACAGATTTAAGCTGGGTGGTCAATTCTTGTTTGACTTCCTCCATTGAGAACTGCATGGTTATATTAATGGTTTCAAAATTGGCACTGAGTTGTTTCACTTCTTTTTGGGTCACGGTGAGACTAGATTGCAAGGTATTGAAGCAAGCTTCCAATTCTTGGCTACGGGTATGGGCGATGAGGATGAGGGAACTGAAAAGGGGCGAGTGGGGTCAGAATTTTTTGCCGAAAAATGATATGTATGAAGGTGACAAGGGAGAAGAGGTGAATCCAATGGAATAGGTCTCAAATAATGGTGAAATAGGTCTCAGTCTAAAGAATACTGCAGAGATGAAATCCCCAAATGATTAACCAGGAAGAAAAGTGTAGTGATTTGGCAACCCGAACATAGTTGCGTGACAATAGAGCTTGTCTTTTTTAATTTGTTTATGTTTCTATCCCCCAAGCGTTAGGTATTCATGGGTTCTATAGAAAAGGGTTTTCCCTGTGCTATAGCTCTCTGATATACGTGCGAGGTCCAACAGTAGTACTCGACCCAATATCTCAGGGCACTAACTAAGGAGGATAGACCATACCCTTATCTATACTATCTGAATACTCAGGTACTAGAGAGTATCTTCCCGAGTGCTATTCTCGATGGCACTATAGCAGTCAGGTGATCAATCAGTTTATCTAAAGAGGGCTTCCAAAAATCTAGGCCGATCTGTACATAGGTGTCGTCTGATGCGCTACCACTCGAAGGGGTACCAACATGGGTTACAAGGGTGGTCAGTAGATGTGCACTTAAGAACCACTTGTATTTCTTGTGTGTATGAATCCCTCAACCATGGGTTTATGCACGTAACGACAGATCTCTATGGCTTAAAGACATTGAAATACGTCTCTACCCTAAAAAAAAAATTACCCACAATTTCTGCCAAGGAAAGTGCTCTGATACCACTTGTAATATACCAAATATAAAATTATGCAGAACATAAATAAAATGCTAGAAATGGCAGAATAATAGTAATATAACCAGCATAATCTCCACAATAACACATAAATGATATAAGAACAACAATAGAAATAGCACTTTGATTCAGAAAGAAATGTTCACGAGCCTCTTCAAGGGGGAAACCTTCAGTCGAGCATCGCTTTATTACAATAATATCTAGGCTAGGGTTCTCATACCCTCGAATCCTATTTATACTAAATATGTCTATCAAAAGAAGCATCTAGAGGAAGATCCTTCTAGAAGTAGAAGCTTCTATTAGGTCTTCTTACATCTACCTTATTCTATTTTATTGAAAGGCCTTATTAATATTGACCTTTATTACATCCGAATATATTATTCTACCTATGTGCGGGTTAGGACCCTAGCAACGTCCTTCATGTATATATCTGCAATATTTGTTGCCTTGTGTGTAGTCTTTACTGGAATAAAATGTGTTGCTTTAGTCAATTTGTCCACCACCACCATGATGGAATCATGTTGCTTCATTGTTCTGGGCAACTTACTAATAAAATCAACTGTAACTACATCCATCTTCCATTCTAGAATGGGCAATGGATGTATCAAACCTATTGGATGTCTATGTTATGTCTTTACCTTTTGGCATTCTAGACATCTAGCTATGTAATTAGTCACTTATTTTTTCATTCCTGGACACAAATATTGGCTTCTTACAACTGCAATTGTTTTATGATATACTGGGTTCTTGACATATGGCACATTGTGCATTTCCTCCAAAACTACATTTTCAGATCACTAGAGTTAGGCACATATACTTTTCCTTTCTACATGAGAATATCATCTTCTTTCAGCTCATAAAAAATGAATTTCTACTGAAAATTACCTTGTTGTAATGTCTCTTTTATTTTTAAATAATTTTGATTTGAATATGTTGTTGCAACAATTTTTTCTTTCAGATATGTCCTGTACATGCTGATGGATTCTATATGCACTTCATGAGCTATCCTGCTGAGTGTATTGGCCACTTGATTTTCCTTTCCCTGTAACGACCCTAAATTGATAAATGGATAAAGATTATTAAGTAAGATTTAATTAAGGGATAATTGCAGTTAACAAAATAATAAATTAACTGTTGATCACATTTAATGACCTGTGAAATAAAATTAAAAGATCAATGAAAAATGATATAAAAATGGTGGCGTATGCAGAGAGGGATAGCCATGTATCCCGAGAAGATAAAATATTAACTCATGATGAAGGACGGAGGATGGAGGGTGGTTGTGAAGTAATTGCGTGAGTCGGCAGGGAGGAATAAGGGACAGGAAGAGGGGGATGTGCGCACCATTTGACTGGGAGGGGGAATGGATGCTGTGGACTGTAATTTCAGAGCCGACTATATTGGACAGAACAAAGATTTTTCTGAGGACTTTTGGACTTGCTGTGAGCACAGAGTTTTGGCACTGTGGCTTCTGATCAGGGGAGGAACTGAGTTGCTGGAGGTTTTGGGCACGGAGGGCCAGGATATCCGTAGATATCCTGGAGCTAGGTAGTTTTCCTAGTTGGCAGGGAGGACAATAGTTTTGGGCAGTTATTTTCCTGTTTGTGGCAGGATTGACCTGGTAGCAGGAAGCAGGAAGGCAGCAGTGAGGCACAGGAGCAATAGAAATTATCATCAGAACCAGGTACTTTGTTAAGTTATGTATTTATTTCTTTCTGCCATGAAAACAGTAGTTATTGATAAATCTGAGTTACTAAAGTTGCTGTCATGAAAATCAATATTATGCTAGGAAGTTGTTCTTTCAGTTTACTAAATAAAATGTTTATGAAACTTAATGATGTTTAGAATTATATGGTTTTTACATTCCCTTTATGTGCTTAATTTCGAAGTCATATTCACTCAGAAACTATAGCCATCTAGTTTGTCTGACATTTAGTGTTGGCTGCCCAAAAAAATGTTTCAGACCATAGTGGTCTGTTCTTGGCTTGAACTTCTTACCCATAAAGTAATGTGTCCACATTTTCAATGCATGTACAATCGCTGCTAATTCCAAGTCATGTGTAGCATAATTCCTCTCATTCTCTTTTAATATTTTGGACTCATAACATGCCACATGGTCCCTTTGATTGATAACTCCACCAAGTCCTTCCTTGCATGCATCGGTGCACACAAAAAAATATTCATTTGGATTGACAATCTTCAATATTGGTGCACTTGTCAATATTTCCTTTAACTGTCGAAAACTCTCTTCACACTTGGAATTCCATTCAAATTTCACTCCCTTCATTTGCAAAGAAGTGATTGGACTTGCAATCCTTGAGAACCCTTTTATGAATCTTCAGTAATAACCAGAAAGACCTGTGAATGATTTGACCTTTGTTAGATTCTTTGGCGTTGCCCATCCTCTAACGACCTTTATATTCTCAGGATACAGTTCTATCCTTGCTATTAAAATTATATTTTCCAAGTAGTGAATCTTCTTTTGGTAAAATATGAACTTACTTAGCTTAACATACAATTTATGCTCTCATAAAACTTGCAATACCATTAATAAATGTTTATCATGTTCTTCTTTTGATTTAGAATAGACGAGGATATCATCTAAGAACACAATCACAAACTTGTCCAGGTACTCCCTGAACACTCCATTCATCATGCACATAAAAACTGCTAGGGCATTTGATAGCCCAAATGGCACTATTGTGAATTCATAATGCCCATATCTTGTTCTGAATGTTGTCTTGTTGATGTATTCTTCCTTTATTCTTACTCGATGATAGCCTAATCTCAAGTCAATCTTCAAAATTATTCTTGCACCTTTTTGCTGGCTAAACAAATCATCAATTCTTTTCAAAGGATACTTATTCTTTATGGTAACCTTATTAAGCTGTCTGAAATCAATACACAACCTTAAGGTTCCATCCTTCTTATTCACAAAAAGAACTGGGGCTCCCCAAGGTGACACACTTGGGCATATATACCCCTTATTCAAAAGTTCTTCAAGATGCATATGCAAATCTTTATTTCTGGTGTACCCATTCTGTAAGGTGTCTTAAACACTGGGGTAGCTCCTAGAACCAAATCAATAGAGAAATCAATGTCTCTTTTTGGTGGTAGTCCTGGCATTTCTCTAAAAACATATTCAAAATCCCTCAAAACTAGATGGTTTTCAATGCTTTCCACTTTGTCTTTAGCTTCCTCTTCCATATGGGTTGCAACCATCTGACATCCTTTCCTAGAGCTCTTCTTCAAATGAATAGTTGAAATCTCTCTAATAGCTACAACTCTTTGGATGCCTTGAATCTTGCCTTGCTTCCCTTCCTCATCAAGACATGTCATTGTCTTGTTTTAACAATCTGGGACATCATGATGTTTCTCCAACCAATCCATACCAATTAGACAATCATATGAACCCAATGGTATGATGTTTACATCCACCTTTGTATTGAGTATATTCATGTCTATCGGACAATCTTTAACCAACTCATTGATTTTCCTCTTAGCCCTCGTGGCTAACTGAACTAACCAAGATTTCTTATGCGTACTTCTTTGCAAGTGAAATATTTCAACATTGTTAGCATTTACGTAACTATGGCTAGCTCTTGAATCAATTCAAATTTCTATGGGCTCATTATTGATCTTACCTTCCACTTGAATCATGGGGAATTGATACTCTGCCTGCTTATTGTCCAAGGATGCATAAATCCTTGGCTTTCTTCCTCACATGTATTCCATTTTTTTAGCCTCTTGAATGTTGTGGACAGTCCCCATTATTTCTCCTTTGTAAGGGAAATCCTTATGTAGTTGATTTCCCCCACATCCCCAACATTGCACTGACTACTGCCTTGGCCTTTTTCCAAATGAATCTCCAGTCTTGTCTTCTTTTTGGGTGACTTGACTGTGTTGTTTCTCTTGGAAATCATTCCTCAAAAAGGGTGGCTTACAATTCTTCTTCCTTTGATCCTTCTTATCCTTCATCTTTTCATTCCAAGATTTTGGGAAACTAGTCTTCCTTTGCTTTGTTCATACAGACGTCTTTCTCTCCTTATGGTTTCCTCCAAGGTTTTGGGGTTGTCATGTTGAATCTTATCACTGTAGAAAGAGGGTAACCCACTTAGAAATATTTGGATTTTGACTTTCTCATCCTTGATGAGGTCAACAAACTTCAACAATTCAAAGAACCTCTTCTCATATTCCTCCATTTTCATGATTTTTAACTTGAGTTCAAAGAACTCTTTCATCTTTCTTTCATAGTAATGCCCAGACAAATATTTGTCTAAGAAATAACCTTTGAACTGCCTCCATGGGATTATTTTCTCAACAAGGTTCTTGGATTGCTTAAGTTGATCCCACCACATGGTTGTTGTTAGATACTAGGCCCGCACCTCTCCCTTCTACTCATGAAAACAACCTATTCATCTATCAACCTAGATCTTAGTTAGTCTTTTTTCTTCATTGTGTGTTAAGTTATTTTGTTTTATGTCGTCCCATTTTTTTTTAATGTTAGTTTTTTTGCTTTCTATAAGGTTGAGTCAGGTCTTGATTCGAGTTTGGACAAGTCCTATCACGATATTTTATATCACTGATGGATCACAAAAGAGTTAACCTAGGCCTTTAGGTGTAAAAGTGTTGATTGCAAGAATGTTTGGACAAGTTCTATCACCATGTTTTATATCACCGATGCATCACAAAATAGTTAACCTAGGTTTACATGTGTAAAAGTGTTGATTGCAAGAATGCCAACATTCTTGCAATCAACAAACATACTCTGGTTTTATGAGTTTTCATCACTTAAATATATTTTAAAGTTTGATTAAAGTCCATTGACACCCAAATCGCGCTCATGTTTTCTATTACCCTTGAAATCGTGCACATTGTTTCCCCGTGCAGTTTTCATTGTAGATATTGAGCGAACCCTAAGTGGTGCATGGTATTGGCCACCATTGTCAACAAAGAGAAGATAGGGTATGATGATACCACACGAGGGCGCCAATAGATTTAGAGGGAAAATCCAACAGAGTTCAAGTTGTTCAAAGCCATACCAGAGATCAGGGACATATTCATTAGGAGTGAGTGATGCGATTTCATTTGTGCTTTCAATGGACACCATAAAGAAATTGCTCTAATTTTTGCACAAAACTTTGATGGATACTAGATAGAAGTCGGGGATGTAATCATCCATGTAACAAATCATTTTATTGATATAGCATGTGCTCTCCCTATCGGTGGCGAGAGGTGGTTCAAGAAAGGGAAGTTATATACATGTAACAGAGCATCTTCAATGAGGCTTGATACCCATTATTGTAGGTAAATTAAACTAAATGAATATAATCTTCCCACTTTGCTGGTTGATCCATCACATACATTATAAGCATGTCCTCAATTATCCTGTTAATCCTTTATGTTTTCCCATATGACTCTTCATGATATACTGTACTAAGATTTAAATTTGTTCCAAAGCCTTTGAACAAACCTTTCCAAAAATTAGATGTGAACTTTGGATATCTATATGAAACTATTGCTTTAGGCACTCCATGTATCCTAACAACATCCTTCATGAATATATCTGCAATATTTGTTGCCTTGTGTGTAGTCTTTACTGGAATAAAATGTGTTGCTTTAGTCAATTTGTCCACTACACCCATGATGGAATCATGTTGCTTCACTGTTCTGGGAAACTTACTAATAAAATCAATTGTAACTACATCCATCTTCCATTCTAGAATGGGAAATGGATGAATCAAACCTACTAGATGTCTATGTTATGTCTTTACCCTTTGGCATTCTAGACATCTGGCTATGTAATTAGTCACTTCTTTCTTCATTCCTGGACACAAATATTGGCTTCTTACAACTGCAATTGTTTTATGATATACTGGGTTCTTGACATATGGCACATTGTGCATTTCCTCCAAAACTACATTTTCAAATCACTAGAGTTAGGCACATATACTTTTCCTTTCTACATGAGAATATCATCTTCTTTCAGCTCATAAGAATTGAATTTCTACTGAAAATTACCTTGTTGTAATGTCTCTTTTATTTTTAAATAATTTTGATTTGAATATGTTGTTGCAACAATTTTTTTCTTTCAGATCTGTCCTGTACATGCTAATGGATTCTATATGCACTTCATGAGCTATCCTGCTGAGTGTATTGGCCACTTGATTTTTCTTTCCCTTTATGTGCTTAATTCCGAAGTCATATTCACTGAGAAATTATAGCCATCTAGTTTGTCTGACATTTAGTGTTGGCTGCCAAAAAAAATGTTTCATACCATAGTGGTTTGTTCTTGGCTCGAACTTCTTACCCATAAGGTAATGCCTCCACATTTTCAATGCATGTACAATAGCTACTAATTCCAAGTCATGTGTAGCATAATTCCTCTCATTCTCCTTTAATTTTTTGGACTCATAACATACCACATGGTCTCTTTGATTGAGAACTCCACCAAGTCCTTCCTTGCATGCATCGGTGCACACAAAAAAATATTCATTTGGATCGACAATCTTCAATATTGGTGCACTTGTCAATATTTCCTTTAACTGTCGAAAAATTTCTTCACACTTGGAATTCCATTCAAATTTCACTCCCTTCTTTTGCAAAGAAGTGATTGGACTTGCAATCCTTGAGAACCCTTTTATGAATCTTTGGTAATAACCGGAAAGACCCATGAATGATCTGACCTTTGTCACATTCTTTGGCGTTGGCCTTCCTCTAACAACCTTTATATTCTCAGGATCAACTTCTATCCCTTCTATTGAAATTATATTCCCCAAGTAGTGAATCTTCTTTTGGTAAAATATGCACTTACTTAGCTTAGCATACAATTTATGCTCTCTTAAAACTTGCAACACCATTATTAAATATTTCACATGTTCTTCTTTTTATTTAGAATAGACGAGGATATCATCTAAGAACACAATCAAAAACTTGTCAAGGTACTCCCTGAACACTCCATTCATCATGCACATAAAAACTGCTAGGGGATTTGATAGCCCAAATGGCACTATCATGAATTCATAATGCCCATATCTTGTTCTGAATGTTGTCTTGTTGATGTCTTCTTCCTTTATTCCTACTTGATGATAGCCTAATCTCAAGGCAATCTTTAAAAATATTCTTTCGCCTTTCATCTGGTTAAACAAATCATCAATTCGTTTCAAAGGATACTTATTCTTTATGGTAACCTTATTAAGTTTCCTGAAATCAATACAGAACCTTAAGGTTCCATCCTTCTTCTTCACAAAATGAACTGGGGCTCCCCAAGGTGACACACTTGGGTGTATATACCCCTTCTTCAAAAGTTCTTCAAGATGCATCTGCAACTCTTTAGTTCTGGTGTACCCATTTTGTAAGGTGTCTTAGACACTGGGGCAACTCCTGGAACCAAATCAATAGAGAAATCAATTTCATTGATGGATTGTCGACGTTTAGGATCCATATCAGGATCCATCTTCAGGATAAGAAGCCTGCGTCATGATTTAAGAGAGATGTTTCCTATAAATGCTAAATGGATAGAGGAGAGATTCAATGCCAGCTGGGAGGAACCCTAATTATTCATTAATTAATTAGGTTTTTTTATTTTATTTTATTTTATTTTATTTATAATGTTTTAATTTTAATTTTTCAAATTGTTATTTTATAATTAGTTCTTGGGTTTATTATATTATTGGATTAATCAATACTTTTTAAATATTTATGTTGTTTATTATTTAAAAGGCTTATAAAAACTTGTATTTTTTTAATGAGAGTATTTTAATATTGTTTTCAAATTATTTAAAAAAAATATTTAATTTCCAAAGATCTTAAGTAATGATTAATGAGTGTTTAGAAAAACTTTAATTTTTAGATTTATTGAATTAAAATTGTTTTTAATTTTAAAAATTAGGGTTTTCTTAAAGATGATTGTTTTAATTATTGTTCCTTTTCATTAAGGGGGGCCAAATTTCATTCAGTTCTAGGCCATTATCTCTATAAAGGTTGCTAGGGTTTCTTTGAATTTCAATCGCTTCCCTGATGCGACGTTTAAATAGGTGATCTTCCTTTGCCAGAATTTTTGTCTCTTCAAGGCGTACATGGTGTTTTTTTTTTAGTGAGTGTTCTGCTAAGGCTGATGTACAAATGCGTTCATTCTTTATGTCGGCTCCATGTTCTTTAATTCTAATTTGAAAGGAGCGCCCAGTTTCGCTGATGTAGCACTTACCACATGAGCATTCAATTTTGTAAATTCCTTTGGATTTGTGCAGATCGAGTTTTTCTTTGACAGATCACATATTTTGTTTGATTGTTTCATGTGGTTTGAAGGAGGTATTAATTTCATTTTTGCTGAGGACTCTAGTGATTTTGTCTTTTACTCCTTGGATGAAAGGGAGGCGGGCATTGTTATTAGGGGTTTGGTTATCAGGGGGTTTGGGTGTTATGTTCATTTTTTCTTTGGCTTTATTGATTGTTTTTTTAATATCTTTGTTATTATATCCAATGTTTCTGAAAATGTTGGAGAGGTGATCTTTTTATTTTTCAAAGTGTTCATTGTCAGAGATTCTTATGGCTCTTGTGGCTAGGGAGTCCTTAGAACCCTAGCCACAAGAGCCATAAGAATATCTGACAATGAACACTTTGAAAAGGAAAAAGATCACCTCTCCAACATTTTCAGAAACATTGGATATAATAACAATGACATTAAAAATGCAATCAATAAAGCAAAAGAAAAAATGAACATAACACCCAAACCCCCTGATAACCAAACCCCTAATAACACTGCTTGCCTCCCTTTCATCCAAGGAGTAACAGAAAAAATTGCTAGAGTCCTCAGCAAAAAAGAAATAAAGACCTCCTTCAAACCACATGAAATCATCAAACAAAATATGTGATCCGTCAAAGACAAACTCGATCCGCACAAATGCAAATGAATTTACAAGATTGAATGCTCATGTGGTAAGTGCTACATCGACGAAACTGGGCACTCCTTTCAGATTAGATTTAAAGAACAAGGAGATGACATAAAGAATGGGCGCATTTGTACATCAGAGTTAGCAGAAAACTCACTAAAAAAAAAACACCATGTACGCCTTGAAGAGACAAAGATCCTAGCAAAGGAAGATCACCTATTTAAATGTCGCATCAGGGAAGCGATTGAAATTCAAAGAAACCCTAGCAACCTTAATAGAGATAATGACCTAGAATTGAATGAAATTTGGCTCCCCTTAATAAAAAGGAACAATAATTAGAACAATCATCTTTAAGAAAACCCTAATTTTTAAAATTAAAAACAATTTTAATTCAATAAATCTAAAAATTAAAGTTTTTCTAAACACTCATTAATCATTACTTAAGATCTTTAGAAATTAAATATTTTTTTTAAATAATTTGAAAACAATATTAAAATACTCTCATTAAAAAAATACAACTTTTTATAAGCCTTTTAAATAATAAACAACATAAATATTTAAAAAGTATTGATTAATCCAATAATATAATAAACCCAAGAACTAATTATAAAATAACAATTTGAAAAATTAAAATTAAAACATTATAATGAAAAAAAAAACTTAATTAATTAATGAATAATTAGGGTTCCTCCCAGTCGACATTGAATCTCTCCTTTATCCATTTAGAATTTATAGGAAACGTCTCTCTTAAATCATAACCCATGCTTCTTGTCCTAAAGATGGATCCTGATATGGATCTGAAATGTCGACAATCCATCAATGATGCTGTGGTTTTTCCGAACTTAACTAAAACCCTCACCACATAAATCTTATTGAATAGAGAAATCAATGTCTCTTTTTGGTGGTAGTCCCAGAATTTCTCTAAAAACATATTCAAAATCCCTCAAAACTGAATGGTCTAGCAATTAGACAATCATATGAACCCAATGTTATGATGTTTACATCCACATTTTTATTGAGTCCATTCATGTCTATCGGACAATCTTTAACCAACTCATTGATTTTCCTCTTAGCCCTCATGGCTAACTGAACCAACCAAGATTTCTTATGCTTACTTCTTTGCAGGTGAAATATTTCAACAGTGTTAGCATTTATGTCACTATGGCTAGCTCTTGAATCAATTAAAATTGTTAAGGGCTCATTATTGATCTTAACTTCCACTTCAATCATGGGGAATTGATACTCTGCTTACCTATTGTCCAAGGCTGCATCAATCCTTGGCTTGATTCCTCACATGTCTTCCATTGTTTTAGCCTCTTGAATGTTGTGGACAGTCCCCATTATTTCTCCTTTGTGAGGGAAATCCTTATGTAGATGATTTCCCCCACATCCCCAACATTGCACCAACTGTTGCCTTGGCCTTTTTCCAAATGAATATGTAGTCTTGTCTTCTTTTTGGGTGACTTGACCGTGCTAATTCGCTTGGAAATTATTCCTGAAAAAGGGTGGCTTACAAATCTTCTGCCTTTGATCCTTCTTATCCTTCATCTTGTCATTCCAAGGTTTTGGGAAAACTGGTCTTCCTTTGCTCTACTCATACAGAAGTCTTGCTCTCCTTATGGTTTCCTCCAAGGTTTTGGGGTTTTCATATTGAATCTTGTCACTATAGAAAGAGGGTAACCCACTTAGAAATCTTTGGATTTTGACTTTCTCATCCTTGATGAGGTCAACATACTTCAACAATTCAAAGAACCGCTTCTCGTATTCCTCCATTTTCATGGTTCCCAAATTGAGTTCAAAGAACTCTTTCATCTTTCTTTCATAGTAATGCTCAAACAAATATTTGTCTTGGAAATATCCTTTGAACTGCCTCCATGGGATTCTTTTCTCATCAAGGTTCTTGGATTGCTTAAGTTTATCCCACCACATGATTGATGTTAGATCTTAGGCCTGAACCTCTCACTTCTACTCATGAAAACAACCTATTCATCTATCAACCTAGCTCTTCGTTAGTCTTTCTTCTTCATTGTGTGTTAAGTTATTTCATTTTATGTCTTCCCATTTTTGTTTAATGTTAGTTTTTTTGCTTTCTATAAGGTTTATTCAGGTCTTGATTCAAGTTTGGACGAGTCTTATCACCATGCTTTATATCACTGATGGATCACAAAAGATTTAACTTAGGCTTTTAGGTGTAAAATTGTTGATTGCAAGAATGTTTGGACAAGTCCTATCACCATGTTTTATATCACCGATGCATCACAAAAGAGTTAACCTAGGTCTACACGTGTAAAAGTGTTGATTGCAAGAATGCCAACATTCTTGCAATCAACAGACAGACTCCAGTTTTATGAGTTTTCATGACTTAAACATATTTTAAAGTTTGATTAAAGTCCATTGACACCCAAATCATGCTCATGTTGCCTATTACCCTTGAAATCATGCACATTGTTTCCCCATGCAGTTTTCATTGTAGATATTGAGCGAACCCTAAGTGGTGCATGGTCTTGGACACCATTGTCAACAAAGGGAAGCTAGGGTATGATGATACCACCATGAGAGCGCTAGCAACTTCAAAGTGAAAAACCAATAGGGTTCAAGTTGTTTGAAGCCATACCAGAGATCAAGCACATATTCATCAGGGATGAGTGGTACGATTTCATTTGTGATTTCAATGGACACCATACAAAAATTGCTCTAATTTTTGCACAAAATATTTATGGATACCAAACAGAAGTTGGAGATGTAATCATCCATGTAACGAAGCATTTTATTGATATAGCATGTTCTCTCCCTATCGGTGGTGAGAGGTGGTTCAAGAAAGGGAAGTTATCAGCTGATATATGCAACAAGTTCCTGGTAGCAGAGCATCAGAGCCTATATTGGAGCCAAGGCATCCTGATCAAATGGCTTAGAGAAGAGTGGAGAGGCATCCTGTCGGCAATTCATAGGTACATCACTGGAGAGGGTAGGTTTTTTATTTTCCATTGCTATCATCTCAGATTTCTCATGCATCTAAATGGTGATAAGGGGATGAACCTCCCATTCGACCTTCTCAAAAGCCTAACCAAGATGTCCAAATGAGTCAAGAACTATCCAAAACCTGCTCACAGAAGCCTCTACCATCAGAGATTTATAAAAATACTAGTTATTTATTGTAACACCCTATTTCCCCCAATCTGTAAAAATAACTATACTAGCCAAGAACTGTGGCAAACCCAAAAATGTGAATGTGTGATGTGAATGGACCTTATGAAAAAGGTCGATGAATGTGAATAATATTATGAATATATATTGTAGGATTGCTGAGAGGGGATATGCTAAAAAAGAGACCACGATGGATGGAGAAAGGTGGTGGAAGGCACCTGGAATGGTGGTGTTAACTTCCACTGAAACCAATACCGTATTTGGACTTCACTGGCCCGGAGAACCAAGAGCAGCTCGCTGGCCCAAAATTAAATGACTCACCAAGATTGGTAGGTAAAGGGATCCTCATGAGTAATGAGGGATGGGGGTGAACCGCCCATCTGTAGAGTCCTCAGACCTGACCACTGCGAGGAAAATCGTGACACACACAACCTCACCGAACAGAGAAAAGGCAAGAAGTGTGGGTGATCAAGGGTAGATGTGAGGGAAAGAGGAAGAGAACTATGGAAAATACAAAGTGAGTGATAGCAGAGAAGAAGGAGAGTAACCTTCGTTCTCGATCACTGGAAAACATAGACGCAGTCTCGCAGCATCATAGTCTCAGCTCGGGGGTGGCTAGTGGTAAATTCGTTGGGAGTCACTGAGCCTACGTTTGGGTGGAAACGAGCACCCCTCTTAGTAGTTACAATCACACCTGGTGTTATTTCTAATAAGTGTTTTATATTTTGTATCTTGAAGTTTATATGCTGATATGTATGTTCCTAATCTGTGCAATTTATGAATGGTTTGATCATAAGACTGGTTGTGTGGTGTTTTGACCAGAAATGGTGGTTGTATGCTTATAATGGAAATACCATGTATGGCTTATGTTTTACGAATTTCTTACTGATCTAAGTCAGACTTCAACTCTGCTCTCGGGAGATTCTTCCTGTGTTTTTCCTACCTGATGCCTTGGATAGATTTCCTTCCAAAGGCATCCTTTTGAGACCATCCCCTTACCTTAAAGAAGACCTTCCAGTCTGGTCTTCAAAACCTAGTGTAAATTACCTGAGGACCCGAAGAAGGATGTTAGAGGTTAAGTCTCAAAACCTTGTGCGAGGGAGAATAGTCTTCGTAGACCTCAACCTCTCGGCATTTCAGCACCCGGAGTATCTCAGTGCAAGTTTTCTTGCACTCGCGAGTCTCGAAACCCCGATCCGCAAAATCCCAAAACAGGAGCATGTGGATAGGAATCGATTGACAGACAAAATCCTGTCGGATTATCTGTGGTCATTCACGACCGTTAGATTGGAGGAAGAAATGATGGTGTTAAATGCCTTAACCCATTTTACCTTTATCATCATGAGTAGCGAAGAAATCGGGACCATAGACCCTCAAGGTCCATGTGAGTATATGGACTGTTGGTTTTTCCACGTCCAGGGAGCAGTGTGAGAGTGCATAACATGGGACAGATCTGAACCGTCAGATCTTAGTTAGAAAACCTGACAGTTGTTGGATCTGTCAGGAGATGCATGAGGGTTAAGCCCTCATGAACAGAGGTGAAAGTCCCGAAAGAGGAGTTGGTATCGGGATTTCAGACTTCGGGATTTCAGAAGTCCTGATGACGAGAGGTCAGGAAACTTCACAACGAAAGTCCCGAAATAGATTTGAGTCGTCCATCCATGGAGGACATGTGGCGGAGAACGAGAGTCCATCAATATTTTGGATACCATGGATTCGAATTGATAGAGGATCTATGTCATTGGGGGTCGCAAGTCGTGAAATCGTGAAATGATGAGGACCATCCGATTAAGGGAGGCCATATGTCACGATATCCTCTCGAAGGTTCCAAGGTCTGTAATGACCATTAGATTTTTGGAAGAGACGCAAACCTTAATTCCACGACCCTTTTTACCCTTGCAAGAGATGAAGGAATCTAGACCGTCATTCAAAGGAGACGCGTGGTGAGTGGTCAGAGTTCAGGGAAAAGTCTTGAAATATTGTGGACCGTTGGATCCACACTCTTAAGAACCGTTGATCTCTTACATGAATTCCCATAACGGAATTTGGATATTTGAATGAAAAAGAGTCTTGGAGTCATTGCATTTCAAACTCTCAAATACCGAAACCCCAGAAGGATCCATACCATTGAATCAGGGGAGGCTTACGGTCGTCGATCTCCCTTTAGAGGGAAACTTTGGAGACCTCAGAATTTTTGGGGATTTGAATGGGGAAAGGTAGAATTCATGCATCGCAATTCCCCGAATAATGAAAAACTGATAAGCGCTTGGCTGGCTTAAGCGCATGGACATGGAGCAGGGTCACATGGACAAGACCCCAAGCAGGAAACTTGCCACTCGCTAGCCCTGTCGGGGTTCGACGTTTCACTATTTTCGAGCTTCGGGGTTTGCAAATTCGAAAGACTCAATGTTATGGTAGCACTGAGTTGCGAAGTGCGAAGAGACGTTGTACTGGTTCGGCCCATAGTCATGACCCACAACCACATGGAGGTGAACATATGAGGAACTAGCTGATGCTAGGCCCCCATGATTATTTCGGGGATTTTGATCCTCGAGAAATCGACGAAAATTTTGATTTTCATAGTGGGTGTGTTACAAATTGGTATCAGAGCATGGTTACAACACTCGGCCTGCTTGGGCTCATGAACGAGTTGTGTAGAAGCTCTGTTAAGAACACTCTTAAAAAGAGTAACCCTCTATCTTAACCCTCTTAATTCAAAAAGGTCAAAGTCCGAAATGAGAACCCGATTGTATATGCATGTGAAAGAAATATAAATTTTGCGTGGGTTATAAAAATGTATCTAACTATTGACTAACAACCAGCGTTTGTCTTTGCACACAAGCGGAAGATCAACCATGGGAAATTATAAACACATAGTATGGTGACTCACCATGAAGCGGGAGAGGGCTCCCACAATAGAGATGAAGAGTTTGACGAAAGAAGGGCAGTAGGGACCCCTCCATATCTAGCCGAGGTTGTGAAGAGTCTCATGGTCAAATTACAAAGCTGCAAGGCTGACAATGAAAGGATGATGAAAGAATAAGAAAAGCAAACAGAAATTAACACAGTTTTACTGCAGAGTTTATTCGATCTACAAAGACAAATGCAGCATGAAACTAAAACTCAAAAACATGGTCATATCAGTGGCCACACTGAGAGGAGCACCTCGAAAAAGGTCCACCTATTAGGTAAAGGACAAGTGTTGGATGATTCCTCTGAGAAGGAAGCTGGTGATTTAGAGGGCTCTTCTAGCAGTAGAACCAGTTCCTATCCCCGAAGAAAATAGAAGAAGCAAAAGTCTTCCAAAGGTCGAAAATTTGAAGAATTCAGAAAGGCCAAACCACCCTCCTTCAATGATGAAATAAATAAGGGAGAGGAAGCAGAGGCCTAGCTGCTTGGACTAAAGAAGTATTTCAGAGTCCATGACTTTTCAGAAAATATAAAGGCCTGAGTGGCCACCTTCAACTTGAATGGAAAGGCTTCCATTTGGTGGGAAGACCTTAAGAACGTGAAAGGGGTTCGCAAAGAGGACATGTCTTGGGAACAGTTTGAGAAGTACTTCCGGAAGAAGTATCTGTCGGAAAAATATTTCGACGAAAAGACTAAAGAGTTTTATGAACTCAAACTAGGACAACTTACTATAGAAGAATATGTCAACAAATTCCTCGATTTGTTGAGGTATGTACCCTATATCGAGGTGGAAAAGGCAAAGGTGCAACGCTTCATCAGTGGACTACCTAAGGACTATCGGAATAGAATTGAATTTGATGAGACAAAGACTCTAGAAGGCACTATTTGAAAGGAAACCTATTGTCATGAACAGTTTGGGCATCGAGCAGAACCTCACAAAGGATGGAAACAGAAGAATAGTTCAAGATTTCAGAAAAAGGGAATTAAATCCATAGGATTTAAGAACTATAAGAAGAACCCAAGAATGAGCTTCCCAACCCGGAGTATGCACAGAAGCATTTTCCCTCCTTGAGTGGAAATAAAACTTTTGGACCCATATCAGTGAATACTGATAATCCAAAGAGAGAACCTTTGAAATTTTGGGGTTGCGGGGAAGAATATCTATTGAGAGACTGTCCACACCGACAACAGAATAGTCGGAGGATTTATAACATCCAGGAAACTACCGTTGTCAATGATGTGGCTAGGAGTGTGCCACAAATTTATGCAGCCTTGGATAATAACCAAGTCGACCACCAAGCTTTAGTAGTGGAAATAGAAGGTATGATTTCCAACCATCTAGTGTCTGTTTTAATTGACCCTAGTTCAAATTTGAGTTACATAGCCCCTAAAGTTGTTGATAAGTGTAAACTACAGCCAAAAAAACATACCAAGCCATGGTTGGTATAGTTAGCCACTGGCACCAAAAGAAGGATAGCAGAGGTCATACCAGCCTGCCAATTAATGTTGGGTGAATTCCCCACCCAAACGACCCTTAACATATTACCCCTGGGATCGTATGACCTATTGATTGGTATGGATTGGCTGGCCACCCATAAAGCCAGATTGGAATGTTAGCATAAAACCTTAGAATGTGTAAGTAAGGAAGGAAAGAGGATAACCCTTCAAGGGAACTGAAAACTTGTCTCGGTGAGACAAATATCATCTCTGCAAATGAGAAAGTATTGCCAAAAGGGATGTCCCCTATATGCAATACAGGTGTTGAAAACAATCGAAGGTGACAAACCAAGCCCTGATGATCACCCTATTCTGAGAAAATACAGAGATGTGTTTCCGGAAGAGGTATCGGGTTTACCTCTAAGAAGGGACATTGACTTCTCGATAGAACTTGCACCAGGAGCGGTGCCAGTGTCTAGGACACCCTACCAGATGAGCACACTCGAGTTAGTCGAGCTCAAGTTGCAATTAAAAGAAATGATGGATAAAGGCTATATTCAACCCAACGTGTCTCCATGGGAAGCACCAGTCCTGTTCGTGAAAAAGAAGGACGGTACCCTTAGACTGTGTATAGATTATAGGCAACTCAATAAGGTAACCATAAAGAACAAGTACCCCTTGCCAAGGATCGATGACTTGTTCGATCAATTGGGGGGTGCATCTATTTTCTCAAAGATCGTTTTGAGGTCAGGATACCATCAAGTCCGAATCAAGGGTGAAAACATCCCTAAAACTGCCTTCCGAACGAGGTATGGTCACTATGAGTTTGTGGTGGTGCCATTTGGGTTGACCAATGTCCCTGCCACTTTTATGTGCTTGATGAACAATGTACTCAGCAAGTTCCTAGAAAACTTTGTGCTTGTTTTTATTGACGATATATTAATTTACTCCAAGAACAAAAAAGAGCATGAAGAGCATCTTAGACTTGTGCTTCAAGTGCTAAGAGAACATTAGCTCTATGTCAAATTCAACAAATGTGAATTCTTCCAGAAGCAAATACATTACTTAGGCCATGTTCTCTCCAAAGAAGGAGTAGCGGTAGACCCTGAGAAAATCAGGTCTATCATGGAATGGCCTACCTCAAAGGATGTTTCAAACATCAGATCCTTTATGGGACTAGTAGGATACTATAGGAGATTTATAAAATGATTCTCTAAGATTTGTTGTCCAATCACTGCCCTCCAGAAGAAGGGGACAAAATTCTTGTGGACACAGAAATGTGAAGAAAGATTTCAAACCCTGAAACATCTACTGACCCATGCACCCGTGCTGAAAATCGCCAATCCAGAAGCTAACTTCCTTGTGTGCATAGATGCTTGTAAGGAAGGGATCAGAGGAGTCCTTATGCAAAAAAGAAGTGTGATCTGCTATGAATCCCAAAAATTGAATGAGCATGAAGTCAACTATGTGACCCATGATCTAGAGCTGGTTTCCATAGTGCATGCCTTGAAAATGTGGAGGCATTACCTCCTGGGAAGAAAATTTGTACTTATGACAGATCATTGTGGATTGCGATACCTATTTGATCAACTAAAGATCAATGCTAGAAAAGCTAGGTGGATGGCCCTCCTTAGCGAGTTTGATTTTGAAATCATACACATTAAAGGAAAGGAAAATAGGGTGGTCAATGCCCTTAGCAGAAGTATGAAAACAATTCACCTGGCAGCAGTGAGCACTTATGAGATGGATGTCAAAGAAAGAGTCAGAAATGCACAAAAGACAGATCCATTTGTCCAGACCATGACCTCGTATCTACAGTAAGAGCCCACCGGGGTAAAATATGAAGGCTACCAGATGACCGAAGGAGGTCTGCTCACTTACAGAAATAGAATGTATATTCCAAATTGTGACAACTTGAAGAGGTTCATTATGGATGAACTACATAAAGGACCCTATACTGGTCATCCAGGATACCAGAAAATGATCACTGCCACCAGGAAACAATTTTATTGGCCTGGATTGAAGAAAGACATAGCCGAGCACTTAGCCAAATGCATAGAGTGCCAATAGGTTAAAGAAGAACATCGACACCCACCAAGATTATTGCAACCTTTACCGATCCCAGAATGGAAATGGGAAACCATCTCCATGGATTTCATCACTGGATTACCAACCTCAACCAAACAGAACGATGCCATTATGGTAGTGATGGATAAATTGAGCAAGTCTGCTCATTTCATCCCTTTCAAATCAACTTGCAAAGCAACCGATATCACCCAGGTATTCATGAAGGAAATATTTAGACTACATGGTATGGTGAAAGAGATCGTGTCTGATAGAGATATGAAGTTTACTTCCAACTTTTGGAAGTCGCTGATGGTTGGTTTAGAGACCAAGTTGTTGTTTAGCACCGCCTATCACCCTCAAACCGATGGACAGACATAAAGAGTGAATCAAATACTTGAACACATGCCAAGAATGCATGTAATGCATCAACCCAAGAAGTGGGAAGACTACCTACCATTGGTAGAATTCGCCTACAACAACGGCTACCAAGCATCCTTAAAGATGAGTCCCTTCGAAGTCCTCTATGGTATACCGTGTAACACTCCAGTTAGCTGGAGTAATCCCGTAAACAATATTTATTTTGGACCCGACATGTTGAAATAAATTGAACATCAAGTGACTCAGATAAAACAAAACTTGAAGGTCGCTCAGAACCGACAGAAAATTTATGCCGACCAAAAGAGAACACCAAGAGAGTTCAAAGTGGGAGATCATGTCTATCTCAGAGTTAGGCCTAGGAAGAGTTCCCTGAAAATGGGAGCTTGTGCCAAGTTGGCACCTCGGTATTGTGGACCCTTTGAGGTTCTAGATAGAGTGGGACTTGTAGCCCATAGGCTAGCACTTCCTCCCACAATAAAAGAACATAATGTTTTCCATGTTTCATTATTGAAGAAATATGTACATGATGCTAATCATATAATTGACTGGTCTGTGATCTAGGTGGAACCGGAGGGATAATTTCTACCAGAACCCCAATGCATACTGGACAGAAAGAAAACCCCACTCCGGAACCAAACCATTACACAGGTCAAGGTGCAGTGGAGACATTTTGTCCTAGATGAGGCTACATGGGAAATGGAGGATGCCATGAGACAGGCATATCCGATTTTGTTTACTTCTGTACATGCATGTCATTTTGATAGATAAGAACATCGAGGATGATGTTCCTTTAAGGGGGAGGGAATTGTAACACCCTATTTCCCCCATTTTGTAAAAATAAATATACTGGCCAAGAACTGTGGAAAACCCAAAAATGTGAATGTGTGATGTGAATGGACCTTGTGAAAAAGGTTGATGAATGTGAATAATATTATGAATATATATTGCAGGACTGCTGAGAGAGGATATGCTGAAAAATAGACCACGATGGTTGGAGAAAGGTGGTGGAAGGCACTTGGAATGGTGGCGTTAACATCCACTGAAACCAATACTGTATTTGGACTTCACTGGCCTAGAGAACCAAGAGAAGTTCGCTGACCCCAAATTAAATGACTCATCAGGATTGGTAGGTAAAGGGATCCTCATGAGTAATGAGGGATGGGGGTGAACCGCCCATCCATAGAGTCCTCAGATATGACCACTGCGAGGAAAATCGTGCCACATGCAACCTCGCCGAATAGAGAAAATGCAGGAAGTGTGGGCAATCAAAAGCAGGCGCGAGGGAAAGAGGAAAAGAACTCTGGAAAATACAGAGTGAGTGATAGCAGAGAAGAAGGAGAATAACCTTCATTCTCGGTCACTGGCAAACAGAGATGCAGTCTTGCAACATCGTGGTCTCAGCTCGGGGGTGGCTAGTGGTAAATCCATTGGGAGTCGTTGAGCCTACGGTTGGGTGGAAACGAGCACTCCTGTCAACAGTTGCAATCACACCTGGTGTTATTTCTGATAAGTGTTTTATATCCTATATCTTGAAGTTTATATGATGATATGTATGTTCCTAATCTGTGCAATTTATGAATGGTTTGAGCATAAGACTGGCTATGTAGTGTTTTGACCAGAAATGGTGGTTGTATGATTATAATGGAAAGACCACGTATGGCTTATGTTTTACGAATTGCTTACCGATCTAAGTCAGACTTCAAGTCTGCTCTCGGGAGATTGTTCCTGTGTTTGTCCTACCTGATGCCTTCGATAGATTTCCTTCCGAAGGCATCCTTTTGAGACCACTCCCTTACCTTAAAGAAGACCTTCTAGTTTGGTCTTCAAAACCTAGTGTAAATTACCTGATGACCCAAAGAAGGATGTTAGACCTCTCAGCATTTTGGCACCCAAAGTATCTCGATGCGAGTTTTCTTGCACTCGCGAGTCCCGAAACCCCGACCTGCAAAATCCTGAAACAGGAGCGTGTGGATAGGAATCGATTGACGGACGAAATCACATTGGATTATCTGCGTCATTCATGACCGTTAGATTGGAGGAAGAAACGATGGCGTTAAATTCCTTAACCCATTTTTCCTTTATCTTCGTGAGTAGCGAAGAAATCGAGACTGTAGACTCCCAAGGTCTGTGGGAGTATCTAGACCATTGGTTTTTCCACGTCCAGGGAGCAGTGGGAGAGTGCACAGCGTGGGACAGATCTGTACCATCAAATATTACTTAGAAAACCCGACAGCCATTGGATTTGTCAGGAGATGCATGAGGTTTAAGCCCTCGTCAACAGAGGCAAAAGTCCTGAAAGAGGAGTTGGTATTTTAGACTTCAGGATTCCAGAAGTCCTGATGATGAGAGGTCGGGAAACTTCACAACGAAAGTCCTGAAATAGATTTGAGTCGTCCATCCATGGAGGACACGTGGCATATATCGAGAGTCCATTGGTATTTTGGATACCAAGGATTCAAATTGATAGAGGATCTATGTCACTGGGGGTTGCAAGTCGCGAAATCACGAAACGACGAGGACCATCTAATTAAGGGAGGCCACGTGTCTCAAGATCCTCTCAAAGGTTCCAAGGTCTGTAATGACCATTAGATTCGAGGAAGAGACGCAGACCTTAATGCCATGAACCTTTTTACCCTTGCAAGAGATGAAGGAATCTAGACCATCCATCAAAGGAGATGTGTGGTGAGTGGTCAGATTTCAGGGAAAAGTCCCGAAATCCTGTGGACCATTGGATCCACACTCTTAAGAGGCGTCGATCTCTTACATGAATTCCCATAACAGAATTCGGAGATTTGAATGACAAAGAGTCTCGGAGTCGTTTCATTTCAAACTCCTAAATACCAAAACCCCGGAAGGATCCATACCATTGAATCAGGGGAGGCTTACGACCGTTGATCTCCCTTTGGAGGGAAACTTTGGAGACCTCCGAATTTTTGGGGATTTGAATGGGGAAAGGTAGAAGTCATGCATCACAATTCCCCAAATCGTGAAAATCTGATAAGCGCTTGGCTAGCTTAAGCACGTGGACACGGAGCAGGGTCACGTGGACAAGACCCCAAGTGGGAAACTTTCCACTCGCTAACCCTGTCGGGGTTTGGCGTTTCACTGTTTTAGAGCTTCGAGGTTTGTAGAGTCGAAAGACTCGACATTCTGGTAGCAATGAGTTGTGAAGTGCGAAGAGACGTTGTACTAGTTTAGCTCGTAGTCGTGACCGACAACCACATGGAGGTAAACATATGAGGAACTAGCTGATGCTAGGCCCCCGTGAGTATTTCGGGGATTTTGATCCTCAAGAAATCGACGAAAATTTTGATTTTCGTAGTGGGTGTGTTACATTTATGCTCTCAGTGAATTGGGAATTTCTTGGTCAAAACATCTAATATCTCTAGGGTTATAGGATGAAGAGCCAAATGAAAATCAACCATCAAAACATGAAATTGAAGTTCCCCAGGAAACTAGGGTTTTCATAGAGCCTGGAAGTTCATAAAAAACCATCCAACATTCCAAAGAAAAAACCCTACCTACAAAAAGAAGGACCAGATATGTCAAAGAAAGGTCCATCACTCCATAAAAGGATGAAATACCTTAGAGGCAACTGAGGTCATCCATAGTGAAAAAAAGGGCCATAGAAGATGATAAAGTATATGTCAGAAAGGGTAAAAAACAGGTTTGTCTAGTAGTCTAACAATCTCCTGAGAAACTATAGGTCGAACCTGTACCCACTGTTATGCAGGTATAAAAATATCCTAAATTGAAACCAAGAAAACAAAAAAATAATAAGTAGGTTAGCCCTGAAGAAGATGTAGTTGAATTTGTGCCATATGACACACAGATAGGGTAGAAAGAAAAATGGGAAACATGTCCCATAAATGCCAAGTAAACCAAATCGGAAGACTAGGTTGACCAACCAGTTGAGGCTAAAATCCAAATCCTTTTTTAATCCATCCCTCAAGGAGCATAAATTGATTGTAATAGAAGATCAAGATACTGGAGAAGAAACCCCTGGGTTTACCAACATGGAAGAAATGGCCATCCAAACTTTGAAGGAAATGCCAACAGGCAAGACAAAAAATAAGAGCAATAAGGGATAGGGCTCAAGTATTAAGCTTTTTGATTTGGAAACAGAGTACACCATAGGTCCAAACCTAGAGCAAGATTTAGAAGAGACTTGTCCAAAAACAGAGCATGTCCTGAAGAAGGTTTTAGAAGATACCAAACCAGAGGTAGGGAGGGAAATGTTGAAGGTACATGAGCTTGTGAAAGACAACATTAGAGACAAACCTGAGAAGAATCCCATGTGTGATATGATACCTAGGAAAACTAAGCTCTCCATTGATCTCAATAGTCCTAATGTTGATGAAGAGCATGAACTTAAAAATGGAAACAAATATCAAGCCTAAATTTGAAGACAACAAGGAAATGGAGGATAGTAAACAACATGTAGAAACCCTCAAAAAACATAATGAAAATATGAGGCAACATATTCAAGAGATGCAACAACAAAATCAAACACTTGAGATGCAACATTCAAAGTTACAAAAAAAGTACCAAAAGTTGTAGAAAAAACATCAAAAGACCTGCATGTTCCTAAAGGAAATCATCTAAGTGTGTGTTGTCAAAAAGTAAGAAATTCTGAAGCTTGTGCAAGTTTTTCTCTAATATTGAAGGCCTTTCTTTAGTTAGTGGCATACGTGTGGATCCATGCGAGGTTAAAAAATGTTCCAACCTTTGAAGACTTTTGTTGTGCAACTCCTACACTTTTGTTATCAACAATGACTCTAGTTTTAGTTAGAGAACCTTTTGTTTTAGTTTGAGATACTATAGCCAATTGTAATAAAATATCTTTTTGATAAAAACAATGTTTTGATTAGGTCGAAGTTATGGGCCCAGAAAAGAGGAAGTTATCCCTACAAATTAGAATCTAAACTCTACTTCACCCAATGTAAAGAAGTGTTCTTGAATAGTAATCATAATTGAATGGTGAAGTTTAAGACCTACAAATCTGAATGTAATGAAGAGATTAAACCTAGGATTTAAGATCAAAGATAGGTATTTGAATCCCTTTGGTGGATAAATAGAAGAATATGAGAATGTAAAGGGGTTCAGCTTTTTGGGGTGCATGAAGCTACCAAGATATAGACTGGGCTTAAGAAGTGTAATATCTGCAAATTTTTCTACTCAATGAATATAATTTATGGTGAACAGATTGTCTTTCTCAATCTTGCTTGTCTTTTCTTGTTATTTGGATGCATGTTAAATGTTTTGCAAGGAAAGTATTCTTTCTCTTTCAACTAATGCACTTACAACCTGTTGATAAATGTATTCCAAGTATTGTTTTAGGTTTAATGCAATGTGTTAGATATCCAATTTCTAGATGCAAGTGACAAATTGTATGCTTGTCAATGTTTTCTGTTCTACTTTTATATATTTATTTGCTACACCATAATCCATGCCATTGAATAATGGAAACATTGTGGTGAATATTGTGGAATAGTCCAACTAGAACCTTTCCCTTGAACCTCATCTATCAGTTGACCATCAAAACAAATAAACCAAACTTATAAAAACCGATAATTCCCACAACTGAGGTGGCCTAGCTCTGCCCTTATCAATCAAGTGCAGATCTTAGTACCAACAATTGCCTTCCCTTGCAAGTGGTATATGTAAATTATAGCTTCTATCCGGGATGGGTAATCATGTAGCTGGAAATATTTCTTCATTTCCAATAGCCAGGCTTCTGCCTCTTCTCCTTTCCTGTGTTCACAATTGAAAGTTGGTGGCTTAATCTTCCTAAGTTCACCCTGCAATATGTCTGCCTCAGGTCTTCTTCTTTGCCTCCGAACAAGAGACACACTTGGGATGCTCCCTAGGCCTAAACTTGCATTCATTCTTCTGGTGGAATACCTTGGAGAATGATGGCGTCTACCCATGCTTCTTGACTTCCTATGAATTCCATGATCATCTCTTTTGTTATGGGACCTTGATGATGATACTTGTCAAGCACTAGCTTCTTTCTGTGTGCCCGAGTCCTTATTAACTTGCTTCTGTAGTATATTTAAGCTTTGAAGTATCTCATATTGATCCTTCATGATCCTCTCATTATCAACCCTATAAATTGGCACTTCTTTTTGCATGCTTCTCATTGTTACAGTCCCCATGGTTGTCTCTTCTCCCATTAAACTCAGTCTCAGCAATACCCATGCTAGCATGCAGACCTTCAATTTCTTCTTCATGGCTATAAAACCCTTAAGCATCCTCCATGTCTCTAGTTCTCATGTAGGAACTAAATTCTACTTTTCTATATCTCTAATTCTGCAAGAATGTGCATGCAATAATTGTTGATAGAATTAAGCATATTGCAAAATATTTGTCAATTAAATTACAGGTCATTCTTCATTTTAAATTATGAATATTTTAATGCACTAATCTCAAGTAGGATTTATTAAATGCATTCATTTTCGAAACAAATTTCCAACAACTATCCTCATGTCTCAATCAGAGTTTTGAGTGAATAGTTACAGCAATTACAAGTTGCAATTTCCACTCTTTCACTGCTACAAAATTCACTTTTATCATTTTTGAAGAAAATATATTGCCCAAATCAAAAAATTTGGTCGACATATCTCTTCTACTTCTCAATATATTTCCAACGACTATTCATTTTCCCCAATCCGAGCTTTGAGCTAAAAGTTATGGTGGCAAAACAATGAAGGAGTATTCATTAGCATGTGCAACATAACAACATTTCTCAACAACTGTTCGATCATTTCTTGATTAGATCTCCTCCATTGATATGTCTTAATAGATTCACCATTAATCTAGTGATATCTCTTCTGCATACCTTCCATGAACTCGCTACCAACACTTAGCATCCTTTTCCTTCACAGACTCACAGACTTGCAGACTCACAGACCCATAAACTTGTAACCTTCCTTCCATAACTTTGTCCTAGAAGTCTCAACGCTTAATGATTTTTATTTCATCTAGGTGGACTCGCAGAAACATAGACTCGTAATCTTGTAATCCTTCCTTTCATAATTCCATTCGAGAAGTCTCAACACTTGGACATTTTTCCATCTACGCAGACTCGCGGATTCCCAAAATCATAAACTTGTAACTTCCTTTCATAAGTTCGTCTGAGAAGTCCCAACACTTAACCATTTTTCCATCTACGCAGACTTGGGATATCTTAACACTTAAACAAATTCCAAGATCTTACCGCGGTTTTGTGGGACTAACACTTAACCTGCCACATGGCTCCACATCACCCGCCAACTATCATCCCGTCCAACATGTACCTTCCACCATGGAAGTAAACATATTTCTTCTACCATGTTAGCTAACACATGGCTTCGACGTCATGCCGACGTCATCGTACAGAAAAATACCCAATTTTTTTGATTTTCTTATTTTCAAAATTTCCAAAGAGGCTCATATTTTCACATTACCCCTGAAATTCCTCTAAATTTTTATTGCAGTAATTTAATAAAACAAGTTGCAGAAATACCCCCGAGTTAATTCTCTGTGGATTTCCACTCCAATGTTCTCCTAACTAGACCCATCTAGGCTCAACATTGAAAATTTGGCTCTGATATCGCTTTGTAACATACCCAACCACCCAGGATGGGCCACATCACACAAAACTCTTTCGTTATCAACTTTGATACCATATTTGTAATGTACCTAGCCTCCAACTAAGCAACATTACGTGCATAATACACATAAAAATGAAATTTCTGCTAAACTAAAGTAATTCCTTTACTGTTAGCCTATTTCATGTAGCTTACAACTACAATTTATAATAGATTTAGCTACAGTTTGTAACCATAAAAAAAATGCATCTAAAAAATGCTAATAATCAACATGAAATACAACTAAACCATTCCTTACAACAACATATAAGTCATTATCATTCACGCAGATTTCATGTACAACAATAACACATGTAAATAACTTAGTACAAGACAAAACACTTATCTTTAAACAAGAATTGTGCAACCAGTTGCTTGGGATGAAAGTTCCACCTGTTATCACTCTGTAAATTCCCAAAGGTTGTCGGAAGATAGAAGGAATTCATCAAAGGAAACGTTATCCAACCACTTCGAAACTAGGATTTAGCCCTGCCAGTTTCAGATAGCGATCTCTCTATAAGATTTAGTTTTGTTTCAGATTTCAAATATTAGGCTAGTTAAATTAATAAGACAGTGTGTTTGGTTTTATAAATTGGCTGAAAAAGGTTCATGCATCCATTGGGCTATGGGGTTTGTTATAAAGTTTGAGATCAAAGAACAGGTTTGAAAAATATTTTACAGGGCAAGATAATGTTACTGTTGGTTTCTTTATAATAAAAATTATGGACAATGGAAGAGATGTGAGATTCAATTAAAACAAAGAAGCAATGAAGAGTTTCTTTATCATAATATCAGAAGACAAACATTAAGATATTTTAAAAGTCAGAAACATAGTATACAAAGATAAGTTCTACAAATTTAACTCCTTTTAAATGACCAGATATAGAAAACATAGATGATTACGAAGAAAGAAGAAACATTTAACAGAGAGGAGAAAACTTCACCAATAGTAGACAAGCAGGAATTTTGTGAAATGTCCTTTGTATTATTGGTAGATCTCAGATAAAAATTACAACGCTTATAGCTTGCTTGGGCATAAAGATAAACGCTCCATACTTCCAAGTTCAAAGTATTTATAATCAAACTTACAAATGACCCTGTCATTAATGATCAGGATGTGGTAGATTCTAAATCTAACTAACTAGATAACAAGATACAAAAATGTAGGAACTGTCGATGATCTGTCAGATTCTTCATGTTGATTCTGGGGAAGGCCGTTGGTGAGTCATTGACATGACTTTGACTTCTCTGCTTGCTGACTCGGATTTGGACACCTCATCCCTTATTCGATCAAAGTGCACAACTCTTCCCATCTTTGCTGACTGGGAATGGTGACTTTGAGCAGTCTTCGGTATATTTCATCCATTTCTATGTATTTGGAAAAATTTGGCTTGGCGATGAAAATGTACTTGATCTCATGTTGGATACTGAGGTCTAGCTACAAAGTCTCTAGGAATGCCTTGCCTGTTATGCTACCCTGTATTCCTAAAAACTTGGAACTATCCTTGGCCATCATGGAAATCTTCTACTTGTAGTCAGGAAGGGTCATCAACTTATCATTTATAACCAGTAGACTAGGGAGGCCTTTCTTCTACAAAGCATCCATCTTGTTGAAGAATCTTTGAACCCCAAGATCCATGTTATGGACTTTCTCCTCGAGCTGCAACATCAGTCCTCTTTTGGTCAATAGTCTTTTAACCTCAAGGATGGTTTCTGTCCTATCTTCAATCTTCAGGTCTTCCAACTCCTCCCTAGTTTTCAAATTTAGAAACCTGATGATTTCATTTTCTTTTGTGGGTATCTCTCCCAACTCTCCCTTGATCCTGTCGATGGCTTGTTTGGTTTTTAACACCAAATTGTGTTGTTCAAACATGATTTGCACCATGGTACAAATTTCATTTATGGATTTTGAGATATCCATCCAAATGTTCTCTTTGGCTTCTGCCAATGTTTTTCCCACAACTGTCTACTTCTGCAACTGTTGTATTTCCTTCTTGAGCTTTTCTGATGTTTGGTTCTTAATGTTGTAGCTTGTCTGGTAAGAAGACTTGAGCTCCTGAATATTCTCAACCTCTTTTTTCAGTCTAGCAATTTCTGTTCCTTGAAGGGTCATCTCCTCCATTGATTTTGCTAGCTCTACAGTTTTTTCTAGATTTTTCTTGATTTGGTTGGTTGATTAGTGAGGTGTCAGTCTACTTCTTGGATGAAGAAGTAGACAAGATCTGTTGGTTGCTTGAGACAATACGTGAATGATCTCCTTTCATGACTGTAGTGGACTGGGTTTCTTTTTCACCAAACGTGTCAGTTGTATGACTGGTGTTTGGCCTTTTGGTGTATACTTGGAAATCCTCAGCTGAGACTTCTGTGACTGAAGGGGAAGTATCCTTTCTAGGCATTTTCTCCTTTGGTACCCGTGGTGTGGTTTTTTGCAAGATAATGTCTGGAGGAGATTGTTGTTATACTTCTTCTAGAGTGTTCACCTCCCACTATGTTTGATTCATAAACTTCTCTATATCAAGCTTGGGTGCATGAACATATGGAGCATTTTTATTCTTCAATCTCATCTCTGTAATGATCCCACATGGATCGTAGTGCCACAGGAAAATTATGTCGAACTTCATTTCCTTCAATAGTTTGTCTGCCTCTTCCCTAACAGCTTGACTGTTGCAAATAAAAGATCCTATCTGCCCCTTAATTCTCATCCGTTGTTTCTTCTTCAAAGACACAAAGTGTATATTGTTTGAATTGATCATTTGCCTGATGTATTCCAAGGCAAGTATCCTGACTGGAATGTATCTGGGAAGTTTATAAGGAGCCAACTCACCTTTATAAATCTTGATTTCCGTGTGATTCTGATACAGATACCAATCTCCGGTCTTGGCGAGGTCTGAAAGGTGTAAAATTCTCTGGATCTCCTCGTTTATCCTCAACTCCTACCTACTACTAAGCATGCTCACCACTGGGTGATAAAACTGCTCAATAAATTGCTTGAAATTGAACTCTGTGGAGTTTCTTCTGAGTAGCGAAGTCCAAGAGGTGCTAGGTTGTGGTTTGCCGTCCTGGTCCATTTTCTGCATGGTGAATGAGAAGTTATTGGCTTGAAAGAACATGAACATGTAAGACAGTATTGAAGAATACCGGAACATGCCCTCTGTGGGAAATTTGAAAAGTTGGTCATGCATGTTCTTGGCTAGAAAATTGTTGTAGTCAAAATGGGTGGTGGATTTTTCTTCGGTAGCGAAAATGGATAGGTAACCCAAGATGGGCTCATCCACACATTCATTTGAGAAGTAACTGAGCAGAAAACATAATGATGAAATGATCTAGTTTCCCTTTTCTGAAAACATGGAGGAATGTTAAGGGGGATTTTTCTTGGGAAGTTGAGCCTCCTGTGGGAGGAAAAGGTCAAAAATCTGCGCTCTCTGGGGAAAAGACAGGTTATGGTATTTTTCAGTTAAAACTTCAAGGGTGAGAGAAGAAGTGGATTCGGCTTTGGATATTTGGATCATTTGATCAATAGACTCAGGTGTGACAGTGAAAGGGGTTTCTCCACATGACGAAACAATGGCTCTCTTATCGGGAAGGTAGTGTACCTGGCACTTGAGGGCAAAATTCGGAAAATGGTGGACTTGGGGAAAAAGATACAAGGGGATATCGGACTCCCAGAGCCCAATCCCGTCACTTTGATCTAGGAAAGTGTCCCTGAACCATGAATGCAACTCGGCAAGGTCGAATTCGCACCTAGTTTCTGAGATCAGGTAGTCTTTTCCAGCCAGTGGGATCCGATCGAGATCAATAGGAGGTGGAAGAAATGGATTTTCCTTGACCTCTGATCTTTTAGCTTTTGGCGCCATCACTTCAAAAGGTACCTGCAATTGAACAAAAACATTAGCAGGTAAAGGCTATGGCTAGGTCGTTGATTAGAAAAGTGAGGGGAAATGAGTTTTCTGGTGTGCGGAGAGTGTGAGAAGTGTGAAAATGGATAGATGGGTTAAATTTGAGCAAACTGGTATCCATTGGGTGTGAGGGATAGGTCAGTAGGCTAACGGATATGTTAGCCTATAATAAAGGGCCAACAGATCACTAGAGGTATGAGGTGGGAGGTGAAGGACGGGTGACGAGCATTCCAGGATGACATGGAATGCGATGATTGGAGGACAGGTGAATGGGATAAACCATGTGAAAGGTCAAAGGAAGAGGGATACATTGGCAGAGTAATGAGACGTGACTTGTAAGAGGAGATAGTGGGATGTGACATCATGAGGCGATGGGATAGTGGAGGATGATGTCACAAGGCAATGGTGGTATGGAAATGCTGGTATGGAGGTAATTCGAAAGGGGGATAAGTAGTGAGTGGTTTGGAGTGGAGGGGGTCCAATGCAATAGATTTACGCCACGTTAGGATGGGGCCCGCCAAGAAAAACTGCCTCATTCCAGACCCCCCCCACCGTTAAAGGTAGAACGGTCGAGGGGTCCAGAATCTCTTGTTGACCGTCCATCTGCGCATTGTTTGATTGACCGTAGATCTATGTGCTCTTGTTAATCACCATTTCGGACCCCCCCCCCCCC
>ML781489.1:1099103-1114721 GCA_009831015.1 Picea engelmannii
CCCCCCCCCCCCCACCGTTAAAGGTAGAATGGTCGGGGGGGTCCGAAATTCCTTCTCAGGCGTATATCCAGGCGTCGTTAGATCTGTCGTAGATCTATGCGTTCTTTTTAATCTCTAGGCGTGAATCAAAATGCACCTTGAAAACTTAGGATAGTGCTCGTTTATGGGTTTTGTGCACTGCTTCCCTTGCTTTTTTTCACCATGGGGTTAGGAAAACACCTCAAACATCAAAATCATGCATTTTCATCAAACATCATACAAATTGTATTGAAAGAAAGGTTGGCTAGCCTATGTCCTATCCTACCTACCTACACATTTAGCCTAGATTAGACTGTTGGGCTAAGAAATTACTCTATCCTGGGGCTATTTGATCAGGATTAAACAATCTGATCAAATTTATTCACTAGCTAACCTAACTACTTGGCTAAGATTGAACAATATTCACTAACCCTATCAACATAAATTCAAAAGGACTTGGCCATGTTTAAACTTTATGGATCAAGTCATTATTATTGCATGGGGCTTTATCCATTTTCTTTTATGCCCTCTTTTATTCTTTTCTCATTTTTGCATTTTCTTTTTTCTTTTCTTTTCTTTCTTTCTTTTGTTTTTCTTTTATTTTTATTTTCTTTTTCTTTGCAAATCATTTATAGGATGAAACATTATTTGTAATCCAAAAAACACTAAAGGGATAAAATTTCAGTCACTAGTTGATCCTATGAATTATAGGGTTATAACAGCAGCTCCATTTGGGGATGGTACTCTCCTTCTGAAGTGCCAAGAATCCTACTTCCTGATGTCCTGAAATATTTTCTCCAGAGCTTCTTCTGCTATTTGATTTGTTTTATTTTTGAAAATTTTGATGACATTGTCTAGTGGCTTAGGGCCTTCTCTACAGTCTTCAATCAGCTGATCAAAATCACCCACTCATAAACTGCAAGTAAAAGAAATGGTTTGTACAATGGAAGTGGATGGCCAGGGCCTTTATTGGGGTGGTGAATAATGCTTCAACATCCTGCCGTTCACAGGTCCACCTCGCAGGTCTATTCCATCCCTGTTCTTGAGAAGAAAAGTGTTATTTCCTCTGAATGCCTGAATCATATAAGGGCCCTTCCCTAAGCTATCAAACTTTCCATGTTTACCCTTATCTTCATTCCTAGAATCCCACTTCAACACCAAATCACCTAACTCAAAATCATCCTCTTTAGTTCTTTTGTCAAAAATCTTTTTGATGTTTTCCTGGATGATCTAGGTTTTGTTGTATACTTCTTCCCTGGACTAATGCAAATTGATCATCTGATTTATTCTTCTTTTGGAATCATTTGGTTCATCTTGCATCTCTTGCAACAGTTTCATGACAGGGATCCCTAGAGAGGTAGGAAAAACCACTTCAGTGTCGTAAACCAACTGGTATGGAGACATACCAATTGATCTCTTGGTGGTCAATCTGTCAGCCCAAAGTGCAAAAACCAACATATTATGCCAGGACTTCTTATTTTCTTGTAGCGTCTTCTTAATGATATTCACCAGTGTTTTATTGGAGGACTCAGCTAGCCCATTCCCCTGGGGGTAATAAGTTGTGGAGTGTCCCAAAGTAATGTGATATTGGCTACAAAACTCTATAAGATTTTTGGATTGAAAAGTAGCTGCATTGTCCGTTATGATTTTCTTGGGACATCCAAAACAAGACAAAATATTATTTTCCAGAAATTTAATGATAACAGAGTTAGTAGCTTGCCTGCATGGTACAACTTCGATCCACTTTGTGAAATAATCTGTGGTGGTGAGGATCCATCTATGTTGACCCGAAGAAGGAGGGTGTATCTCTCCGATGAAGTCCAATCGCCATTGTTGGAAAGGAGCTTCAACTGAGATGGGTTTCAGGGGGAAAGGTAGGAGCTTATTTTTACCTTTGAACACTTGACATTTATGGCATGAGGTGACCTTTTGGTGTACGTCATCAAACAATGTGGGCCAGTAAAATCCTGCTCTAAGGATCTTATTAGTTGTTTTCTTCCAACTCAGATGTCGACCATAGTCCCCTGCATGAAAATCTTGCAGAACTTTGTCATCTTTATCTTTTAACAAGCCATTAAGTAAGATACCTGGAGGATCTTTCTAGTAAAGATTACCTTCTAGAATACAAAATTTCAATGCTTTTAGTTTCAAAAATCTGGCTTTAGTTTTAGTTAAGCCAGGAGGAGCTTGTAAGTTATGAAGTACAAAAATGAGGTCTGTGTACCAAGGAGAGTTTAGTAATACCTCTTTTACATTTGGAGTCGCCTGCTCTTCCTTCTCATCAACTGTAGCCATGAAATTAATATCTAAAGCATGAAAATTAGATTCAGCCATCAACTTTGCCATACCCTGACCTTTGGTCAGTTTAGTAGGTTTAATCTCAATATCATATTCCAGAATAATAGCAATCCACTTTCCTCTCCTACCATCTGGATTATCTTGAGTCAAGATATCCTTTACCACTGCGTTTGGAACATAAGAAATTGTGTGGGAATGGAGAATATAGACTCTAAAATCGTTTATGGCTTTCACCAGAGAAAAATCTTGTTTCTCCATTATATTGTAATTTAGTGCAGCATCTCTCAAAGATTTACTGAAAAAAGATATGGGTTGTTCATACCCATAAATCTTTTTCTGCAATAACACAGCTGCAATGGTGTGTTCATATGCAAAAGAGAAAAGGTAGAAATCTTTGGTGTAGTCTGGATTGATCAAAACTGGTTCCTATGTGAGTGCATACTTTACCTGCTCAAATGACTATTTTGATTCGGTCTTCCATTTTATTTTGGTGTCCTTTTTCAGCATATTTGTGATGTTCCTGAGAAGTTCGGCCCGGTTGGTATGAATCTCCTCAGAAAATTTATTTTTCCAATAAACGATTGAAATTCTTTAAGGTTCCTAGGGTGTTCCAATTTCTGGATGGCTTCTATCCTGCTGAGATCTATTTTAATTCCTTGTTTAGATATTATTTGTCCCAACGGCTTGCCTTCCTCTTATCCAAAAAGGCATTTCCTGGGATTCAATGAAATCCCAAATTTTCTTCATTTCTCAAACACACGTCTGAGATGCTGTAAGTGTTCCTCGTCGGATTGGGAGTAGACTGTCACATCGTCCAGATATATGACTATAAACCTACCGATCGCATCCACAAAAGAAATATCCATTTCTCTTTGGAAAGTGGCCCCAACGTTCATTAAGCCAAAGGGCATCTTCACATACATGAAGGTTCCCCAGGGTGTGGTGAAGGTTGTTTTTTCATGATCGTCTGGGTGAACAAGAACCTAGTTATAGCCTGAGAAGCCGTCTAATAAAGAAATTCTACTGGCTCCAACTACCTTTTGTAAGATGTGGTCCATTTTAGGCAAAGGGTAATTGTCTTTTAGGGACACTTTGTTCAGGTTTCAGAAATCAATGGAGAGCTTGATTTCGCCAGTTTTCTTTTTGGTGGGGACCAGATTACAAACCCACTTGGAAAATCTCAAAGGAACTATGATCTTGGCATCATACATCTTTTTAATCTTTTTTTCTATCAGGGGTAGTAACTTGGGATTTATCCTCCTAAGTTTTTGTCTGAAAGGTTTGTGTTCTTCTTTTATTGGGATCCTATGCTGTATGATACTTGTGTCATAAGCTTTCAAATCCTCACAACCCCAAGAAAACACATCTGTATATTCCTTAAACAGTTCAATGTATTTCCGTGTCTACTCAGGGGGTAAAGATTTGGAAAGTTTTATCATTTTGGGATTCTCTTATGTTCCTATGTTGCATTCTTCGACCTCTTTACCACTAGCTTCAATTTTGGGTTTTTTTGCTACTTCGTTAAAATAAAAAAGGTCTTCTAATGGAACCAAACCTCTAGGTAACACATTACTTTTCAAATGCAAAACATCGGAATCTTCATCATTTTTGTTTATTTCATCTAAGTCTACTTTATTTACACTACCATTTTCAAAAACTGATCTGTTTACATTGTCATCTTCATTCTCTAAATCTATATTTGTACATTCGAACTCATTCTTACACTGTAGGAAGTCCTCAATTTGATCGTCATTCCCAAATTCCTGCCAATATCTGATGTTGTCTGGGACAATCAGTCTACACTTCACCTCTACTGTGTATTGGTGAGTGGGGCAGAAAGGTATCTTGCATGTAGCTGCCGACGTAGCCAGTCCATCTGCTAATATGTTTTGTCCCATGGGCATCACCTGCAAATCGATTTCGGTAAAACATTGAAGAGCATCCAAAAAAACATTCCTATAAGCTCTAAGTCTGGGATGTTTTGCTGCATACTCACCTTTAATTTGCTTGATAATCAGTTCAGAATCACTTCTTACCACAATTTTTTTGGCACCAACCTTCTTCAGTAGTTTCAGGCCGAGCGTCAAAGCTTCGTACTTAGCTATATTGTTAGTGCACTAAAAATTTAGTTTGTAAGAGTGGCTCTCTGAGTACTTCGATTTGTTATTGTACAGCCAAACTCTAGCTCCAGCTTCCTCCTTACTCACAGCTCCATCAAAATCCATGCTCCAAAACTCTGCTGGCACTTCCTCACTTCCTACAATTACAGTATTTCTCACCTCAGTGATTGCTTTATCGTCTTTCATATCGGGTGAATCATCTTCTAGTTGAGCAATTTGTCCTTCCAAGTCACCATCATTATACATAATGAAAGAATCTAGATCAGAATGTGCAGAGTATAGTGGATAGTTATGCGTTTTTTCCTGACTTATGACCATGTACTTCATAAGAGTCTCCCTGTACAGTCTCCTCTGTTGTCCAAAAACTGGGACAGTGGCATAATACATATCTAAATGCAAAGTGCCTTTCATCTTGGCCCCCCAATACCTGGATAACAACATACCATATTTCGGGGGGATGTCTGCAACCACAACATCCATAACCATGTTTTTTGTTGGGATCTGAACCAAAGTGATACATAAATATTTAATCAACCCTATGCATCTAACCTTGCTAGAGTCAAAGGAATGAAAATCCTTGTAGGGTCTGGTAACTTCAAGTCCCAACTTCTCCATCACAGCTTTGGGCATTAGGTTGTGGGAGGCGCCTGAATCCAGCATAACATTATGTAAAATCAGTTCGTGGATGTTCAGGTTGATGTAGAAAGGGGAAATGACACTGGTATCAACCTGACCATCCACTTTAGGGACAAAAAGGATCTCAGGCTGGTCATCAGTAAGATTTACCGTATCCGAGTGATTTGTTGATCCAACAATCAAGGCCTTCGTACCTATCTCTGGCTCGATGCTCAATGCTTTAATCACCTAAGACCTGTAAGCGTTCTTACTCATCAGCTCGGAAAGAGGAATGGAAATCTTCAATTTGGCTAATTCCCCTTCAAGGATGAAGGTAGTGGAAGCTTTGATTAAGCTCTGCATTTTTTATTTGTCTACCATGGTATTTTGGGCATAAGCACTTGGTTGACTAGTTGATGAAACTTTAGTCTAATTTGATCTTTGTAAAATTGTAGTTTTTCCTTTAGCAGGAGCTTCTTCATTATTCCTCTCAAGGATTTTCTTGGGAGAAGCTTCTGTTGGTCAGTTTGCACAGGCACCATGGATCAGTTTGCACAGACACAACTTGAATTTCAGAGATCGTCACTCTGGGAGTTTATATTTCGGGATTTTTTACATGGTAAGCAAAAACTCCAACATCACGAAGTCCTAAATGCCAAAATACTGAAAGGGACACACATCACATGATTTCGGGAGTTTCTATTTCGAGATTCCAGGAGTTTCTATTTTGGTATTTTTGCATAGTAAGAAAAAAATTCAACATCATGAAGTCCCAAATGCTAAAATACCGAAACCACGACAGCCATCCATCTTGATGAATGATTAAGTCATATCCATTGGATTAAGCATTGGAGGAGTAATATAAGAGTTGTATATGACCGTTGATCTGTCCTCGAGAAGTTAACGAGAACCGTCCGATCTATGTCCACCAGATCAAATGTGAAGTTGTCATATCATTTCGGGGTTTGTGACTTGGAGTGTCGAAACACTTCATCACAGAAATGGCAAAATGCGAAATGCCGAACATTTTGGGGTTCATGACTTGGAGTATTGAAACACTTCATCACAAGAAATTCCGAAACACCGATATACAAAACGCCAAAATACATTTTTGGTGTAGGCAGTGGTTACCACCGATGGTCATGTGAGAGGGAGGAGCTAGCATGAAGCAAAGCTCTATTTCGGGGTTTCGAAACTTGAAGTGTCAAGACTCTTCGACACAGGATTGCCGAATTGCCGAAATGCGAAATGCGAAATGCATTTCGATTAACCTGTGGTCACAGCCAATGGACATATGGGTTAGCACAAGTGGTTTGCCAAAGCACTCAAGGGTTATTCCGTGCTGAAAAATTAAAACAGATGTATGTTCATCAAACGGTGCTGGTTAAATGTTTAAACTGATCATGTGGATATTGTTCATCTTGATGCCTTGACCAATAATAATCACTGTAAGGTAGTTATTCAATTATTGTAACTGAATCTTCGAAGCCTGAGGGTTCGAGTGTACGCTCTAAATGTACAGGGTAGAAATAAGTGAAATTGGGTGAGATGAATGTTGGTGCGTGTATGGAATCAATGGTACAGCTGTAGCTCTAAGGTAAAAATTCATTTTCGTAAATGAAGATAAAACTGAAATAAAATCATACAGGGATAGTGAGACGAAATGATGAAGATATAACAGAGATCAAGGGGAGAAGAATGGATTCTTATATGATTATTTAAACAGAGAGGACTTGAGTGTTGAATCCTTTGCCAGAGAAGATAAAGACTTGGTTTGCAGGTTCTTAGTGACAGAGAAGAATTTCAGGGTGGTAGGGAGGAGGAAGGGGAGACTATAAAATTCTCCTATACAAGTTGGTGCTTGTACATCTGGGAGTTGTAGCTTCCATTCAGTAGGTGCTGAAGAAACAGAGGTAGTAGCCTCATCTGGGTTGTAGCTCAGATAAAATAAGAATGTAAAGAGGAGTTAGAGCTTGCCTTTCATTCATAAGAAGAAGAGGTTTTTCCCTTTTGGGTTTCCTCATGAAAAATCACCATGTCACTGTTTCATTTATGTGATTGTGTATTTATTGGTTAAATGTATTACTACAAGCTAAATGTTAAAGGCATGATTTATTGATTAAAAAGTAATCTTCTTATAAAGTGAAAGAAATTTTATACAACTGATTCACCCCCCCCCTCTTAGTTGACTTATCCTGTTCAATAGCTTCTGTCGTTTTCTTGGTCTCGACTACTTTCTTTGGAGGATTGTCATTGGTTTTCTTGCTTCTCGGGTTGTACTGCCTGTATACCTCCATTATGGAATTTTCAAAAGCCCGTTGTTCTGTTTCCTTTGCTTCCTCATTCACCTCTATTTGTGAAAGGAGAAAGAGATCCTTCTCTTCCTGAGTAAGAAAAATGGAGTTATCGTCGTGAACTCCCATGAGGTTTATATGAGTATCATCCATTTCTTTGATTATTTCTGCACCTTTGTCAGTGTCATTTTCCTGAAGGGGTGGTCTGATCTGCTGATTAGGACCCCTCTATTCTCTTTGATCCCTAGGATCTCTCTACCTGATTTGGGTGGGATTTCTTCTGAAGTTCGGATTCTGAATATGAGGAGCAGCTTGGTTTTCCCTGAGAGGATTTCTGTCAGTTATAGTAAGTCTCTCCATCATTCTCTCCATCGTTCTGGCTAAGGAATCTAGTTTGGCGTCTGAAGAGGATGTGTAAGGCTCCTCTTTAATCATGACCCTCCTTTTTGTCCTCTACCTGGCTGTTCTGGCTAACAGATTGGCTTCTACACTTACTGCACTTTTTTGCATGTCTTCGAGTGTGGCAGATTTTCTTTCCCTTAACTAATATGACATATCAACATCAAAACCATCGGGGAATTTTATTAATGCCAATCCTTGAGGTGGTTTGATATCTATCAGAATTTCATTGTACAGATTGTTGAAGCAGATGCAGTAGTCCTGTACTGTCTCTCCTTGGTTCCTTATAATGTTTTCGTATTCTGACAAGATCTGGAGAGGATTTTTCTTTAACTCCCATCTGTTGAGAAAAATTCTTTGAAAAGCGGCAAGGTCAACCACAGAAGAAGGGTGTAAGAATTTGAACCATTTCTTGACATCCCTAGTTAGACTATGTGTGAAGAGTCTCATTTGAACGTCAGCTTCATCAACTTCCTGTAAATCAAAATAGTCATTTATTTTGTCAACATGTTGTTGTGCATTGAGAGGCCCAGTGCCATCAAAATGTGGAAGTTTGGTTTGATAGTCCTGGGGCATGGCGTGTAAGGGAGGGGCCAGCACCAAGGGAGATTATATGGCTTCCATGATAAGTGGAGGAGGCTGGACAACAACTTGTGTAACAGGAGGGGAAGTGACAGATGCAGTGGAAGATGAAGGGATGGGAGGAACAGATTGGGCTGGTTTAGGTTTAACAGAAGCTGCAGCGATAGTCAAAGTAGAAAGTTCAATTGTTTGTTGGAAGTGGGATTTGTCTAAGGCTTGATCAATATTTTCTACTAGATCTTCTAACTTGTCAAATTCCTAAAGAAAACATTGATCAATGTCTGGTCTGAGAGAAAGTATTTCAGGAGTCCTGGGCTGCAGGATGGTTTGATCTAAAATGATTTCACTTACAAAGTTATCCGACTTTGTTCTAAAAAGGCTTCATTCGAAAGAACTATCAAACTCAAGATACTGAAGGGAAACCAACTTCTCTGGAAGAGAAAGGGATCTATGGAGAGGGTTGTGACTCCCAGAACCTTCTGCAAGGTTTTTCTTCCTGAGTAATATTTCTGGATTGTCTATTGTTGTTGCAGGTTCTGGATCGGGGTGGGCTCTGGTGTAAGTTCTTTTAGGAGCTAGATTTTTTAATTTTTTATGACACCTAGACTAATGTATACAAACTTTTAACAACCTCTGAACATTATCTCTTTCAATTTTATATTCTAATGATTCATTCAGAAATAAAGTTCTCTTGACTAGGGGAAAGAAATCGTGGAACTAAAAGTTTGTTCAGTTCTTCCCCAGTGGAGTCTCCATTTATTTTATCACTCTGTAAATTCCCAGAGGTTGTCGGAAGGTAGAAGGAATTCATCAAAGGAAACGTTATCCAACCACTTCGAAACTGGGATCTAGCCCTGCCAGCTTCATAGAGGGATCTCTCTATAAGATTTAGTTTTGTTTCAGATTTCAGAGATTAGGCTAGTTCAATAATAAGATAGTGTGTTTGTTTTTATAAATTGGCTGAAAAGGTTCACACATCCATTGGGCTATGGGGTCTGTTTTATAATGTTTAAGATCAAAGAACATGTTTGAAAAGTCTTTCACAGGGCAAGATAATGTTACTTTTGGATTCTTTATAATAAAAATGATGGACGACTGAAAAGATGTGAGATTCAATTAAAACAAAGAAGCAATGGAGAGTTTCGTTATCATAATATCAGAAGACAAACATTAAGATCTTTTAAAAGTTAGAAACAGAGTATACAAAGATAAGTTTTGCAACTTTAACTCCTTTTAAATGATTAGATATAGAAAACACAGATGATTACGAAGAAAGAAGAAACATTTAACAGAGAGGAGAAAATTTCACCAATAGTAGACAAGAAGGAATCCTGTGAAATGTCCTTTGTATTACTGGTAGATCTCAGATAAAAATTATAGCGCTTACAACTTTCTTGGGCGTAAATATCAACCCTCCATACTTCCAAGTTCGAAGTATTTATAATCAATATTACAAACAACCCTGTCCTTAATGATTAGGACGTGGCAGATTCTAAATCTAACTAACTAGATAACAAGATACAAAAATGTAGGAACTGTCGATGATCTGTCAAATTCCTCATGTTGATTCTAGGGAAGGCCGTTGGTGAGTCATTGACGTGACTTTGACTGCTCCACTTGCTGACTCGGATTTGAACACCTTATCTCTTATTCGATCAAAGTGCACAACTCTTCCCATCTTTGCTGACTGGGAATGGTGACTTTGAGTAGTCTTCGGTAGATTTCATCCATTTTTTTGTATTTAGCAAAAGTCGTCTTGGTGATGAAAATGTACTTGATCTTGTGATGGATACTGAGGTCCAACTGCAAAGTCTCTAGGAATGACTTGCCTGTTATGCTACCCTGTATTCTTGAAATCTTGGAACTATCCTTGGCCACCATGGCAATCTTCTGCTTGTAGTCAAGAAGGGTCATCAACTTATAATTTATAACTAGTAGACTAGGGAGGCCTTTCTTATGCAAAGCATCCATCTTGTTGAAGAATCTTCGAACCCCGAGATACATGTTCTAGACTTTCTCCCCCAATTGCAACATCGGTCCTCTTTTGGTCAACAGTATTTTAACCTTGAGGATGGTTTATGTCCTATATTCAATATTTAGGTCTTCCAGCTCTTCCCTAGTTTTCGAATTCAGAAACCTGATGATTTAATTTTCTTCTGTGGGAATCTCTCCCAACTCTCCCTTGATCCTGTTGATGGCCTATTTTCTTTTTAACACCAAATCTTGTTGTTCAAACATGATTTGCACCATGGGCCAGATTTCGTTTATGGATTTTGAGATATCCATCCACATGTTCTCTTTGGCTTCTACCAATGTTTTGCCAACAACTGTGTTCTTCTGCAAATGTTTTATTTCCTGCTTGAGATTTTCTGATGTTTTCTTCTCAATGTTGTAGTTTGTCTGGTAAGAAGACTTGAGCTCCTAGAGATTTTCAACCTCTTTTTTCAGTCTAGCGATTTCTGTTCCTTGAAGGGTCATCTCCTCCATTGATTTTGATAGCTCTACAGATTTTTCCAGAGTTGTCAGTAGGGTGGCTGAGGGAAGTTCTGTTGTGGTGGTTGTTGATACAGTTGTTATTCTAACTCCTTTGAGGGGAACTGCACTCAGTGGGATGACTTCCATAGGTGTTTCTTGTTCCTTCTCCTTTACTAACCTCTCCAACTCTGCTTCCATCTCTTTTATCTGTGTGTTCTATTCCATGATCAACTTTAGCATCTCCTCTTTTTCACCTTCTGTCTCAGCTATCTCTTTGGCCTGTGAGTCTTCTGTAGGTGGGAATTTTAGTTTCTTCCTCATAGATTCTATGTCAACATTCTTTTTCTTGAGCATCTCCTCAACTGCTTTCACATTTGAGGGGTCATACCCAATTTTGAGCACCGATTCTTCTAAAGACTTAATTCTTTTATCCTTTGCAAAAGATGATATCTTCTCCAACTTGAATTGAGTCTAAACATTGTTTAGAGAAACCTGTAATTTTGCAGCAGTAATAGAAGCATTGGCCAATGTTGAGAAAACCATTTCTTCAGTCTGCATGTGTAAATCCATCTGATCAGCTGGATGTACATCTATGGTGTTAAACTCAAATGTTTCCCTTTTATAGTCAGTTATTTCCTTTGGATGGGGCACTTGTGCCTACAAGAATGCCATGTGCATTCTTCCTTTCTCTGTCTCAAAAGCTGATAACAATTTGTGCTGTGTTGTGGACGTTTGCTTCCAAAACTGAGCATAGGTGCTGCTGGTCAGCATCTGATTCTTCTTCTTGATCATATCGTATTTCTCAAAAATAGTCAACTTTGCACCCCCTTGATTTGGTTGGTTGATTAGTGAGGTGTCAGTCTACTTCTTGGATGAAGAAGTAGACACGATCTGTTGGTTGCTTGAGACAAGAGGTGAATGATCTCCTTTCATGACTGTAGTGGACTGGGTTTCTTTTTCACTAGTCATGTTAGTTGTATGACTGGCTTTTGGCCTTTTGGTGTATACCTGGAAATCCTCAGCTGAGACTTCTGTGACTGAAGGGGATGTATCCTTTCAGGGTATTTTCTCCTTTGGTACCTGTGGTGTGGTTGTTTGCGAGATAATGATTGGAGGAGATTGTTGTTCTACTTCTTCTAGAGTGTTCACCTCCCACTCCGTTTGATTCATAAACTTCTCTATCTCGGGCTTGGGTGCATGAACATATGAAGCATTTTTATTCTTCAATCTCATCTCTGTAATGATCCCACACGGATTGTAGTGCCACAGGAAACTTGTGTCGAACTTCATTTCCTTCAATAGTTTGTCTGCCTCTTCCCCGACAGCATGACTATCGCAAATAAAAGATCCTATTTGCCTCTTAATTCTCAACTGTTGTTTCTTCTTCAAAGACACAAAGTGTAAATCGTCTGAATTGATCATTTGCCTGATGTATTCCAAGGCAAGTATCCTGACCGAAACGTATCTGGGAAGTTTATAAAGAGCCAACTCACCTCCATAAATCTTGATTTCCATGTGATTCTGATACAAATACCAGTCTCCAGTCTTGGCGAGGTCTGAAAGGTGTAAAATTCTCTGGATCTCCTCATTTATCCTCGGCTCCTGCCTACCATTGAGCATGCTCACCACTGGGTGATAAAACTGCTCAATAAATTGCTTAAAATTGAACTCTGTGGAGTTTCTTCTGAGAAGCAAAGTCTAAGAGGTGGCAGGCTGTGGTAACTGGTTTGACGTCCTGGTCCATTTTTTGCATGGTGAATGAGAACTTATTAGCTTGAAAGAACATGAACATGTAAGCCAGTATTGAAGAATACCGGAACATGCCCTCTATGGGAAATTTGAAAAGCTGGTCATGCATGTTCTCGGCTAGAAAACTGTTGTAGTCGAACTAGGTGGTGGCTTTTTCTTCGGCATCGAAAATGGATAGGTAACCCAAGATGGTCTCGTCCACCCATTCATTTGAGAAGTAACAGAGAAGACAACATAATGATGAAATGATATGGTTTCTCTTTTCTAAAAACATGAAGGAATGGTAAGGGGGTTTTTTCTTGGGAAGTTGAGCATCTTATGGGAGGAAAAGCTCAAAAATCTGCGCTCTCTGGGGAAAAGACAGGTTCTGGTATTTTTCAGTTAAAACTTCAAGGGTGAGAGGAGAAGCGAATTCGGCTCTGGACATTTGCATCATTTGATAAATAGACTCAGGTGTGACAATGAAAAGGGTTTCTCCAGATGATGAAACAATGGCTCTCTTATCGGGAAGGTAGTGTGCCTGGAACTTGAGGGCGAACATGGAAAAATGGTGGACTTGGGGAAAAAGATACAGGGGGAGATTGGATTCCCAGAGCCCAATCTCGTCACTTTGATCCAGGAAAGTGTCCCTGAACCATGAATACAACTCGACAAGGTCAAATTTGCACCTGGTTTCTGAAATCAGGTAGTCTTTATCAGTCAGTGGGATCCAGTCGAGATCAACAGGAGGTGGAATAAATGGATTTTCCTCGACCTTTGATCTTTTATCTTTTCGTTCCATCACTTCAAAAGGTACCTGCAATTGAAATAAAAACGTTAGAGGGTAAAGGCTATGGCTAGGTCGCTGACTTGAACAATGAGGGGAAATGAGTTTTTTGGTGTGCGGAGAGTGTGAGCAATGTGAAAATGGCAGAGACAGGTTAAATTTGGGCGAACGAGTATACATTGGGCGGGGGGACAAGTCAGCAGGATAACGAATATGTTATCTTGTAATAAATGGCCAAAGTATCACTTGAGGTATGAGGTGGCAGGTGAAGGACGGGTGACGAGCATCCGAGGATGATGTGGAATGTGATGATTAGAGGATAGGTGAATGGGATAAGACATGTGATAGGTCAAAGGAGGAGGGATACGCTGGCAGAGTAATGAGACAAGATTTGTAAGAGGAGATAGTGGGATGTGACATCATGAGGTAGCAGGATAGTGGAGGATGATGTCATGAGGCAATGGTGGTATGGAAATGCTGGTATGGCGGTAAGTCGAAAGGGGGGTAAGAAGTAAGTGTTTTGCAGTGGAGGGGGTCCAACGCAATATATTTACGCCACGTTAGGATGGGGCCCGTCGAGAAAAACCGCCTCATTCCGGACCCCCCCCTCCCCCATCGTTAAAGGTAGAATGGTCGGGGGGGTCCGTAATCTCTTTTCGGTTGTCCATCTGCGCGCTGTTTGATTGACCGTAGATCTATGCGCTCTTGTCAATCACCATTCTGGACCCCCCCCCCCACTGTTAAAGGTAGAACAGTCGGGAGGGTCTAAAATTCCTTCTTAGTCGTATATCCAGGCCCTGTTAGATCCACCGTAGATCTATGCGCACTTTTTAATCTCTGGGTGTGAATCAAAATGCACCTTGAAAACTTAGGATAGTGCTCGTTTATGGGTTTTGTGCGTTGCTTCCCTTGCGTTTTTTCACCATGGGATTAGGAAAACACGTCAAACATCAAAATCATGCATTTTCATCGAACATCATACAAATTGTATTGAAAGAAAGGCTGGCTAGCCTATGTCCTATCCTACCTACCTACACATTTAGCCCAGATTAGACTGTTGGGATAATAAATTACTCTATGTTGGGGCTATTTAATCAGTATTAAATAGTCTGATCAAATTTATTCACTAGCTAACCTAACTACTTGGCTAAGATTGAACAGTTTAGCCAAGCTTATTCACTAACCCTATCAACATAAATTCAAAAGGACTTGGCCATGTTTAAACTGTATGGATTAAGTCATTATTATTGCATGGGGATTTATCCATTTTCTTTTATGCCCTCTTTTATTCTTTTCTCATTTTTTCATTTTCTTTTTTCTTTTCTTTCCTTTCTTTCTTTTCTTTTTATTTTCTTTTTCTTTGCAAATCATTTACAGGATGAAACATTATTTGCAATACAAAAAACACTAAAGGGATAAAATTTCAATCACCAGTTGATTCTATGAATTATAGGATTATAACAACACCCAACCATAGACTGACTATTCCAATTGTCAACATCCAGTCACCCCTGAGCTAATGCTAGTAATCCACAAAAGAGGGTGGTCTCTCACAATCCACCTACAACTCATAAAGCTCATAATCCAACTAATATTCTCCTAAAATTATCCCGACTTTTCCATCAGCTCTCTTCCTCTTGACCTTCCAAACCCAAGGAATGCACCATTCGTTTATCATGGATCACCCAAGGGATGTATCATCCATTTATCAGGGTAAACCAAGGGATGTACCATCTATTTATCAGGGTTAACCCAAGGGATGTACCATTTGTTTATCAAGGATAGCCCAAGGAATGTGCCATTCATTTATCAAGGTCTCTCTGGAACAGGTATCTAGAAATATCACAGCTGGGAACTCAAGGGAAGTTGCTGCTAGAAAAACTATCAGCAAACCAACAACAACCACTTGCTGTTTTAGTGTGCATCTCACACATGAGTTCACTCTTCCATCCTGAAAACCGATCTCTTCAGTTATCCATCTCCAATTCACTCTAGTTACGCTCCATCTATGCTCCAAAATTCACCCTCCATGACCACACCAGCTCCAAGCTCTCTTTCTTCCCCTCTCTGACTGTTGTCCCAACCCATACAAATTTCTCTCTTATGTCTTTCCTTTCTTGACTCACACTCTTCTCCAAGCTAATTGTACTCAACCCCAGTGTGCCCAGTAACTCTAGGACGTGACCACTCACACTCACCCTCTTACATGTATTCAATGATTGGATTTGAGAACACTCAATCAGAAGGATGTGACCACTCACACCCACCCTATTACATGTATTCAATGATTGTCTTTGGGAAC
>ML781489.1:1114821-1126286 GCA_009831015.1 Picea engelmannii
GAGCTTGCCTTTCATTCATAAGAAGAAGAGGTTTTTCCCTTTTGGGTTTCCTCATGAAAAATCACCATGTCACTGTTTCATTTATGTGATTGTGTATTTATTGGTTAAATGTATTACTACAAGCTAAATGTTAAAGGCATGATTTATTGATTAAAAAGTAATCTTCTTATAAAGTGAAAGAAATTTTATACAACTGATTCACCCCCCCCCTCTTAGTTGACTTATCCTGTTCAATAGCTTCTGTCGTTTTCTTGGTCTCGACTACTTTCTTTGGAGGATTGTCATTGGTTTTCTTGCTTCTCGGGTTGTACTGCCTGTATACCTCCATTATGGAATTTTCAAAAGCCCGTTGTTCTGTTTCCTTTGCTTCCTCATTCACCTCTATTTGTGAAAGGAGAAAGAGATCCTTCTCTTCCTGAGTAAGAAAAATGGAGTTATCGTCGTGAACTCCCATGAGGTTTATATGAGTATCATCCATTTCTTTGATTATTTCTGCACCTTTGTCAGTGTCATTTTCCTGAAGGGGTGGTCTGATCTGCTGATTAGGACCCCTCTATTCTCTTTGATCCCTAGGATCTCTCTACCTGATTTGGGTGGGATTTCTTCTGAAGTTCGGATTCTGAATATGAGGAGCAGCTTGGTTTTCCCTGAGAGGATTTCTGTCAGTTATAGTAAGTCTCTCCATCATTCTCTCCATCGTTCTGGCTAAGGAATCTAGTTTGGCGTCTGAAGAGGATGTGTAAGGCTCCTCTTTAATCATGACCCTCCTTTTTGTCCTCTACCTGGCTGTTCTGGCTAACAGATTGGCTTCTACACTTACTGCACTTTTTTGCATGTCTTCGAGTGTGGCAGATTTTCTTTCCCTTAACTAATATGACATATCAACATCAAAACCATCGGGGAATTTTATTAATGCCAATCCTTGAGGTGGTTTGATATCTATCAGAATTTCATTGTACAGATTGTTGAAGCAGATGCAGTAGTCCTGTACTGTCTCTCCTTGGTTCCTTATAATGTTTTCGTATTCTGACAAGATCTGGAGAGGATTTTTCTTTAACTCCCATCTGTTGAGAAAAATTCTTTGAAAAGCGGCAAGGTCAACCACAGAAGAAGGGTGTAAGAATTTGAACCATTTCTTGACATCCCTAGTTAGACTATGTGTGAAGAGTCTCATTTGAACGTCAGCTTCATCAACTTCCTGTAAATCAAAATAGTCATTTATTTTGTCAACATGTTGTTGTGCATTGAGAGGCCCAGTGCCATCAAAATGTGGAAGTTTGGTTTGATAGTCCTGGGGCATGGCGTGTAAGGGAGGGGCCAGCACCAAGGGAGATTATATGGCTTCCATGATAAGTGGAGGAGGCTGGACAACAACTTGTGTAACAGGAGGGGAAGTGACAGATGCAGTGGAAGATGAAGGGATGGGAGGAACAGATTGGGCTGGTTTAGGTTTAACAGAAGCTGCAGCGATAGTCAAAGTAGAAAGTTCAATTGTTTGTTGGAAGTGGGATTTGTCTAAGGCTTGATCAATATTTTCTACTAGATCTTCTAACTTGTCAAATTCCTAAAGAAAACATTGATCAATGTCTGGTCTGAGAGAAAGTATTTCAGGAGTCCTGGGCTGCAGGATGGTTTGATCTAAAATGATTTCACTTACAAAGTTATCCGACTTTGTTCTAAAAAGGCTTCATTCGAAAGAACTATCAAACTCAAGATACTGAAGGGAAACCAACTTCTCTGGAAGAGAAAGGGATCTATGGAGAGGGTTGTGACTCCCAGAACCTTCTGCAAGGTTTTTCTTCCTGAGTAATATTTCTGGATTGTCTATTGTTGTTGCAGGTTCTGGATCGGGGTGGGCTCTGGTGTAAGTTCTTTTAGGAGCTAGATTTTTTAATTTTTTATGACACCTAGACTAATGTATACAAACTTTTAACAACCTCTGAACATTATCTCTTTCAATTTTATATTCTAATGATTCATTCAGAAATAAAGTTCTCTTGACTAGGGGAAAGAAATCGTGGAACTAAAAGTTTGTTCAGTTCTTCCCCAGTGGAGTCTCCATTTATTTTATCACTCTGTAAATTCCCAGAGGTTGTCGGAAGGTAGAAGGAATTCATCAAAGGAAACGTTATCCAACCACTTCGAAACTGGGATCTAGCCCTGCCAGCTTCATAGAGGGATCTCTCTATAAGATTTAGTTTTGTTTCAGATTTCAGAGATTAGGCTAGTTCAATAATAAGATAGTGTGTTTGTTTTTATAAATTGGCTGAAAAGGTTCACACATCCATTGGGCTATGGGGTCTGTTTTATAATGTTTAAGATCAAAGAACATGTTTGAAAAGTCTTTCACAGGGCAAGATAATGTTACTTTTGGATTCTTTATAATAAAAATGATGGACGACTGAAAAGATGTGAGATTCAATTAAAACAAAGAAGCAATGGAGAGTTTCGTTATCATAATATCAGAAGACAAACATTAAGATCTTTTAAAAGTTAGAAACAGAGTATACAAAGATAAGTTTTGCAACTTTAACTCCTTTTAAATGATTAGATATAGAAAACACAGATGATTACGAAGAAAGAAGAAACATTTAACAGAGAGGAGAAAATTTCACCAATAGTAGACAAGAAGGAATCCTGTGAAATGTCCTTTGTATTACTGGTAGATCTCAGATAAAAATTATAGCGCTTACAACTTTCTTGGGCGTAAATATCAACCCTCCATACTTCCAAGTTCGAAGTATTTATAATCAATATTACAAACAACCCTGTCCTTAATGATTAGGACGTGGCAGATTCTAAATCTAACTAACTAGATAACAAGATACAAAAATGTAGGAACTGTCGATGATCTGTCAAATTCCTCATGTTGATTCTAGGGAAGGCCGTTGGTGAGTCATTGACGTGACTTTGACTGCTCCACTTGCTGACTCGGATTTGAACACCTTATCTCTTATTCGATCAAAGTGCACAACTCTTCCCATCTTTGCTGACTGGGAATGGTGACTTTGAGTAGTCTTCGGTAGATTTCATCCATTTTTTTGTATTTAGCAAAAGTCGTCTTGGTGATGAAAATGTACTTGATCTTGTGATGGATACTGAGGTCCAACTGCAAAGTCTCTAGGAATGACTTGCCTGTTATGCTACCCTGTATTCTTGAAATCTTGGAACTATCCTTGGCCACCATGGCAATCTTCTGCTTGTAGTCAAGAAGGGTCATCAACTTATAATTTATAACTAGTAGACTAGGGAGGCCTTTCTTATGCAAAGCATCCATCTTGTTGAAGAATCTTCGAACCCCGAGATACATGTTCTAGACTTTCTCCCCCAATTGCAACATCGGTCCTCTTTTGGTCAACAGTATTTTAACCTTGAGGATGGTTTATGTCCTATATTCAATATTTAGGTCTTCCAGCTCTTCCCTAGTTTTCGAATTCAGAAACCTGATGATTTAATTTTCTTCTGTGGGAATCTCTCCCAACTCTCCCTTGATCCTGTTGATGGCCTATTTTCTTTTTAACACCAAATCTTGTTGTTCAAACATGATTTGCACCATGGGCCAGATTTCGTTTATGGATTTTGAGATATCCATCCACATGTTCTCTTTGGCTTCTACCAATGTTTTGCCAACAACTGTGTTCTTCTGCAAATGTTTTATTTCCTGCTTGAGATTTTCTGATGTTTTCTTCTCAATGTTGTAGTTTGTCTGGTAAGAAGACTTGAGCTCCTAGAGATTTTCAACCTCTTTTTTCAGTCTAGCGATTTCTGTTCCTTGAAGGGTCATCTCCTCCATTGATTTTGATAGCTCTACAGATTTTTCCAGAGTTGTCAGTAGGGTGGCTGAGGGAAGTTCTGTTGTGGTGGTTGTTGATACAGTTGTTATTCTAACTCCTTTGAGGGGAACTGCACTCAGTGGGATGACTTCCATAGGTGTTTCTTGTTCCTTCTCCTTTACTAACCTCTCCAACTCTGCTTCCATCTCTTTTATCTGTGTGTTCTATTCCATGATCAACTTTAGCATCTCCTCTTTTTCACCTTCTGTCTCAGCTATCTCTTTGGCCTGTGAGTCTTCTGTAGGTGGGAATTTTAGTTTCTTCCTCATAGATTCTATGTCAACATTCTTTTTCTTGAGCATCTCCTCAACTGCTTTCACATTTGAGGGGTCATACCCAATTTTGAGCACCGATTCTTCTAAAGACTTAATTCTTTTATCCTTTGCAAAAGATGATATCTTCTCCAACTTGAATTGAGTCTAAACATTGTTTAGAGAAACCTGTAATTTTGCAGCAGTAATAGAAGCATTGGCCAATGTTGAGAAAACCATTTCTTCAGTCTGCATGTGTAAATCCATCTGATCAGCTGGATGTACATCTATGGTGTTAAACTCAAATGTTTCCCTTTTATAGTCAGTTATTTCCTTTGGATGGGGCACTTGTGCCTACAAGAATGCCATGTGCATTCTTCCTTTCTCTGTCTCAAAAGCTGATAACAATTTGTGCTGTGTTGTGGACGTTTGCTTCCAAAACTGAGCATAGGTGCTGCTGGTCAGCATCTGATTCTTCTTCTTGATCATATCGTATTTCTCAAAAATAGTCAACTTTGCACCCCCTTGATTTGGTTGGTTGATTAGTGAGGTGTCAGTCTACTTCTTGGATGAAGAAGTAGACACGATCTGTTGGTTGCTTGAGACAAGAGGTGAATGATCTCCTTTCATGACTGTAGTGGACTGGGTTTCTTTTTCACTAGTCATGTTAGTTGTATGACTGGCTTTTGGCCTTTTGGTGTATACCTGGAAATCCTCAGCTGAGACTTCTGTGACTGAAGGGGATGTATCCTTTCAGGGTATTTTCTCCTTTGGTACCTGTGGTGTGGTTGTTTGCGAGATAATGATTGGAGGAGATTGTTGTTCTACTTCTTCTAGAGTGTTCACCTCCCACTCCGTTTGATTCATAAACTTCTCTATCTCGGGCTTGGGTGCATGAACATATGAAGCATTTTTATTCTTCAATCTCATCTCTGTAATGATCCCACACGGATTGTAGTGCCACAGGAAACTTGTGTCGAACTTCATTTCCTTCAATAGTTTGTCTGCCTCTTCCCCGACAGCATGACTATCGCAAATAAAAGATCCTATTTGCCTCTTAATTCTCAACTGTTGTTTCTTCTTCAAAGACACAAAGTGTAAATCGTCTGAATTGATCATTTGCCTGATGTATTCCAAGGCAAGTATCCTGACCGAAACGTATCTGGGAAGTTTATAAAGAGCCAACTCACCTCCATAAATCTTGATTTCCATGTGATTCTGATACAAATACCAGTCTCCAGTCTTGGCGAGGTCTGAAAGGTGTAAAATTCTCTGGATCTCCTCATTTATCCTCGGCTCCTGCCTACCATTGAGCATGCTCACCACTGGGTGATAAAACTGCTCAATAAATTGCTTAAAATTGAACTCTGTGGAGTTTCTTCTGAGAAGCAAAGTCTAAGAGGTGGCAGGCTGTGGTAACTGGTTTGACGTCCTGGTCCATTTTTTGCATGGTGAATGAGAACTTATTAGCTTGAAAGAACATGAACATGTAAGCCAGTATTGAAGAATACCGGAACATGCCCTCTATGGGAAATTTGAAAAGCTGGTCATGCATGTTCTCGGCTAGAAAACTGTTGTAGTCGAACTAGGTGGTGGCTTTTTCTTCGGCATCGAAAATGGATAGGTAACCCAAGATGGTCTCGTCCACCCATTCATTTGAGAAGTAACAGAGAAGACAACATAATGATGAAATGATATGGTTTCTCTTTTCTAAAAACATGAAGGAATGGTAAGGGGGTTTTTTCTTGGGAAGTTGAGCATCTTATGGGAGGAAAAGCTCAAAAATCTGCGCTCTCTGGGGAAAAGACAGGTTCTGGTATTTTTCAGTTAAAACTTCAAGGGTGAGAGGAGAAGCGAATTCGGCTCTGGACATTTGCATCATTTGATAAATAGACTCAGGTGTGACAATGAAAAGGGTTTCTCCAGATGATGAAACAATGGCTCTCTTATCGGGAAGGTAGTGTGCCTGGAACTTGAGGGCGAACATGGAAAAATGGTGGACTTGGGGAAAAAGATACAGGGGGAGATTGGATTCCCAGAGCCCAATCTCGTCACTTTGATCCAGGAAAGTGTCCCTGAACCATGAATACAACTCGACAAGGTCAAATTTGCACCTGGTTTCTGAAATCAGGTAGTCTTTATCAGTCAGTGGGATCCAGTCGAGATCAACAGGAGGTGGAATAAATGGATTTTCCTCGACCTTTGATCTTTTATCTTTTCGTTCCATCACTTCAAAAGGTACCTGCAATTGAAATAAAAACGTTAGAGGGTAAAGGCTATGGCTAGGTCGCTGACTTGAACAATGAGGGGAAATGAGTTTTTTGGTGTGCGGAGAGTGTGAGCAATGTGAAAATGGCAGAGACAGGTTAAATTTGGGCGAACGAGTATACATTGGGCGGGGGGACAAGTCAGCAGGATAACGAATATGTTATCTTGTAATAAATGGCCAAAGTATCACTTGAGGTATGAGGTGGCAGGTGAAGGACGGGTGACGAGCATCCGAGGATGATGTGGAATGTGATGATTAGAGGATAGGTGAATGGGATAAGACATGTGATAGGTCAAAGGAGGAGGGATACGCTGGCAGAGTAATGAGACAAGATTTGTAAGAGGAGATAGTGGGATGTGACATCATGAGGTAGCAGGATAGTGGAGGATGATGTCATGAGGCAATGGTGGTATGGAAATGCTGGTATGGCGGTAAGTCGAAAGGGGGGTAAGAAGTAAGTGTTTTGCAGTGGAGGGGGTCCAACGCAATATATTTACGCCACGTTAGGATGGGGCCCGTCGAGAAAAACCGCCTCATTCCGGACCCCCCCCTCCCCCATCGTTAAAGGTAGAATGGTCGGGGGGGTCCGTAATCTCTTTTCGGTTGTCCATCTGCGCGCTGTTTGATTGACCGTAGATCTATGCGCTCTTGTCAATCACCATTCTGGACCCCCCCCCCCACTGTTAAAGGTAGAACAGTCGGGAGGGTCTAAAATTCCTTCTTAGTCGTATATCCAGGCCCTGTTAGATCCACCGTAGATCTATGCGCACTTTTTAATCTCTGGGTGTGAATCAAAATGCACCTTGAAAACTTAGGATAGTGCTCGTTTATGGGTTTTGTGCGTTGCTTCCCTTGCGTTTTTTCACCATGGGATTAGGAAAACACGTCAAACATCAAAATCATGCATTTTCATCGAACATCATACAAATTGTATTGAAAGAAAGGCTGGCTAGCCTATGTCCTATCCTACCTACCTACACATTTAGCCCAGATTAGACTGTTGGGATAATAAATTACTCTATGTTGGGGCTATTTAATCAGTATTAAATAGTCTGATCAAATTTATTCACTAGCTAACCTAACTACTTGGCTAAGATTGAACAGTTTAGCCAAGCTTATTCACTAACCCTATCAACATAAATTCAAAAGGACTTGGCCATGTTTAAACTGTATGGATTAAGTCATTATTATTGCATGGGGATTTATCCATTTTCTTTTATGCCCTCTTTTATTCTTTTCTCATTTTTTCATTTTCTTTTTTCTTTTCTTTCCTTTCTTTCTTTTCTTTTTATTTTCTTTTTCTTTGCAAATCATTTACAGGATGAAACATTATTTGCAATACAAAAAACACTAAAGGGATAAAATTTCAATCACCAGTTGATTCTATGAATTATAGGATTATAACAACACCCAACCATAGACTGACTATTCCAATTGTCAACATCCAGTCACCCCTGAGCTAATGCTAGTAATCCACAAAAGAGGGTGGTCTCTCACAATCCACCTACAACTCATAAAGCTCATAATCCAACTAATATTCTCCTAAAATTATCCCGACTTTTCCATCAGCTCTCTTCCTCTTGACCTTCCAAACCCAAGGAATGCACCATTCGTTTATCATGGATCACCCAAGGGATGTATCATCCATTTATCAGGGTAAACCAAGGGATGTACCATCTATTTATCAGGGTTAACCCAAGGGATGTACCATTTGTTTATCAAGGATAGCCCAAGGAATGTGCCATTCATTTATCAAGGTCTCTCTGGAACAGGTATCTAGAAATATCACAGCTGGGAACTCAAGGGAAGTTGCTGCTAGAAAAACTATCAGCAAACCAACAACAACCACTTGCTGTTTTAGTGTGCATCTCACACATGAGTTCACTCTTCCATCCTGAAAACCGATCTCTTCAGTTATCCATCTCCAATTCACTCTAGTTACGCTCCATCTATGCTCCAAAATTCACCCTCCATGACCACACCAGCTCCAAGCTCTCTTTCTTCCCCTCTCTGACTGTTGTCCCAACCCATACAAATTTCTCTCTTATGTCTTTCCTTTCTTGACTCACACTCTTCTCCAAGCTAATTGTACTCAACCCCAGTGTGCCCAGTAACTCTAGGACGTGACCACTCACACTCACCCTCTTACATGTATTCAATGATTGGATTTGAGAACACTCAATCAGAAGGATGTGACCACTCACACCCACCCTATTACATGTATTCAATGATTGTCTTTGGGAACATTAAATCATACATCAAAAGGTTCATATACAATTGACAAGTTTAGGAAAATGGGTTAAATTGATATACATGGGTAATTCCCCCTTTGACCTCTCTTGGCCATTATCCTAGACACTTCCCCCTCTTGTGGATTAATTCAACCCCCATCTCTTTTCCATGTCCCCTTAGCAGCTGACATCACATTTTTATTATTAAAACATTGAAATACAATTCACATATTACATCGCTTGACCATAGACACATGTTATATCCACATAAGCATTAATTAAACTAGGGATTTTAATGGGGATGTTACAACATGCATTGAACACTTCGGGTGGTGAATATGTGTACGAGCATAGAAACAACAACAACAAGAACAATACTTTTTTCATGGTAGAGCCTATCTCCAGTTTAATAGCAGATTATAGATTAAAGCCTACCAAGTTTGTAGGTGAGAGAAGGTGCCTCAAATACCATTGAAGTTCTCTTTGATAAGCCTCTTGGGTTGGCATTAGGGTAGAACTTCGTTGGTGGTGTTTTAATCATAGTTTGTTTCTCTCAATATTCATAGTTGTCTCGTTCTCTCTTAGTTTTCATGGTATATTGGTTTGTGGATGATGAAAATTGGACTCATTTTCCAAGGAATTGAAAATGGTAATAATGCTGAAAAAGTTGCTTTGAAAGTTGAAAATCAGGGTCTTTACACCGGTTTTTTTTGGAAATGAACTTTGGCTAGTTGACACGTTGGGGTTCACCAAAACTACCATCCAAGCAAAATCATATTTAATTTATTTAATAGTAATCATGTTAGCCTTTGTTTCATATCCCTACTAATTGTTTAGGGTAAAATCATGAAGCTAGGTAACACTTTTGTGAGAATCAGGTCTCCGAAATTCCTAGCAGCATTTTTTTGGCCAAAAAAATGTTGCTAGGAAATTTTTTGGCTGAAACATTTTTCCATCGAAAATTTGCACGTCAAATTGAACGATGCTTTGACGGCACCCTCAAAATTCATGTACAATATTTTTCGGATGAGGTTTTTTCCTGCCATAAGCATATTTCAACCGAAAGACTTTTCGGCCAAAAGGTTTATTTTTAACGGATTCCATTAAAAACCTGAAAATGGGACTGTTTGCAGGAAAGTGCAAATCCTCTCCAGCTTACTTGATCTTTGGAGGTAGTGGACTCCTACAAATACTCAGAATTTAGTTTTGGAATTGATACCAACATTTTTAAAATTGAATCTAATTTCATTGGATATAATTTGTTTTCATTTTCATTGTTTTTATCTAATTTTATTTAATTTTATAAAAAAATCACTACATAATAACTTTAGGTGATATTATCATTCAATGAAATGAAAAATCCATATCTCTAAAAATACATGGTGGGAAATTATGAAAATTTATATTCATAGTCCTTAAACTATTCTCTTCAAAAGGGTATTTTTAGATTTTATTTTTAAGTGAAAATTAAGATAGATATATGGTGGGGGAAAACATGTGTTTAAAATCTGTAACTTTTTGAGATTGGTCAACTTCAAAAAATTCTAGAAATTAGAATATTCATCCGTTAGATTCAAAACTATAGTCATCACAAAACAGAGTCTTTGTAGATTGTTGCAGAATATTTCATTTGTCAAAAACAAAAGTTTAATAATGGATACATTGTTGGGGGGGGAAATAACTCATTATCTTTCCTTTCATTTTTAAGGAACGTACTGTCAAACAATTGCCAAATTGACATATCAAATCTCAATAAAAAAAAATTGAAAAATATTCAGTAGAAAGCTAAAAAAATTCCTCACAAGTTTTGTTTTTATGGTAAAGTAAAATTCTAAATTAAAAAAATACTTTTGTTTACCGGAAGTTGAAGAACCTGTTAAAATAAAACAAAAATTATCATAAAACAAGCAAAAGTGTTACCCATCTTCATGATTTTACCCTTCAGTAATAATTAAAAGTTTTACTTTTTTCAACATAATGGGATCCCTTTCATGCATGGACTACATTTGTTAGCAGGGCCCTATCTATGAAGGGAATTGGCATCTCAACCGTTGATTTGTAATCTGGATTTTAAAAACATTGAGCCACCTTAACATAATTGTTTACAGGGTCTGATTTTGATCTTAGAATATTTCATAAACACATTTACATTGACAAATGACATGTACATGATGATAGATAATAAATGCTTCAATTCCAAAATAAAGAAAGAATATGAATTTCCAAAAGATAATTTGTTTTGATAATGTTTGCTCTAATTCTTTGGACCATTAATAACTTGTAACTTTCAATGAATTTACTTGGCTTTGGAAAACATACATGCACACTAAGGTCATCTTCCTTAGTATCTTTTTCCAATATATACTATTGACTAAATTACATCACAATGACTCTTTTTGTAAAATTACAAAAAAGGGAATCTTTGGAATTCTAGTTACTATTTTTCATCAAAGATTAGAGAGTGCAAATAGTGCATCTTATGTCGTAGTTTTCTTCACTAAAAAAAAACCATGCTTAAATATGAAGTTGAAAGAAGAGGGTTATCATGCCTCCTAGAGGTGACATGCAAGAAGAAGGGCTAGATTTCACATGAGGCTTGAAAATGAATGACGATGAGGTACCATCCTCATAACTCTTCTCCTTTAAACCATTGGAACCATAATTTAGTGGAGGAAATAAAGAAATTTCATGCAAAAACAGTGGCAGAGGAAATGAACTTGTTCTTGGAGACTGCTTTACCCACATCATACTCATTCATGTCATAAAAAATAGAAAAGTAAATCATGAATTGCAAATCTTCGTCTAAGTTGAGAGGGACAAATTGACAACAATGTAGGTTTATGATTGAAAGAATGATATTAAAGTGACATCACCCAAAAAG
>ML781489.1:1135350-1167868 GCA_009831015.1 Picea engelmannii
CTTGAGATGGACAATAGTTTCAAAACTTTTGCTAATCTCATCATCTACCTTCATATCTTCTTTTTCATTCTTTAGTCTTGTGATCTCTTTTTCCTTTTCTTCTAATTGAGTCTTATTACTTTCTTCTTTTTCCTTGAGCATTTCCCTTAGCTTCAAGATGTGCCTTTTACTCCTAAGAAACTTCTTAGTGTTATCCGAAAGATAGCTATAGTCTATATAATAGCGGTCATTGATATATTCATATAAACCATCTTCAACTTTTTTTTGAAGTTATAATAGATCTTCTTCTATTCTTTCCATGGGATAACTACCATCAAACTCTACACAAACTATTTCTATATTTTCTTCTTCACTTGTAGAGAAAAATTCAACATCATCACATTTTGAATCATTGCAATCAAGAGTCTTTGGAGATTCTTTACCTTCATTTGAAATACCTTCGAGATCTTCCTTTTGGCCAACATCATCACATGATTCTTTTCTTTCATTTGAAATGTCTTCAAGATCTTCATTTGTGCTAACATCATTACTTGAATCTTTGCTTTTATTTGAAATGTCTTCAAGATCTTCATTTATGCTAATATCATCACTTGATTCTTTGTCTTCATTTGAAATGTTTTCAAGATCACATTTAGAAATAATGCATTCAAGATTTTTTGGATATTCTTTACCTTTAATGATCTTGATGAAGTGGTCTTCAATATCTTCCTTCTTGTTTTTTCTTTGATATGTCTCCTCTAGCTTTAGCCATAGATCCTTGGCAGAAGTGCATTGTCCCATGCTCTGTTTGATAGGGCTTGAGAGTCCACTAAGAATGGTCTTGAGATCCAATGCATCATTCTTCTTTCCTTCCCTTTGAGTTGCAAAATTTGACTTGTTCTTCAAGGAAACTGATCCACCAATGGCTACCTTCCAAATACCCGCTCCCATCTCCTTCAAGTGTACTCTCATCTCTAATCTCCAAGTAGAATAATTTTCCTCATCAAGGATTGGAACTTCATCATCCATTTGTGTGTCTATAGATCTCCTCCAAGCTTGTTAAGGCTTATGGTGAAGGCCTTCTTTGATAACAATTGTTGGACACATTGACTACACTGAGAGGGGGGGGGGGGTGAATAGTGTAGGGCTCTTTTTCCCAAAACTTCCCTCTTACACGAAACTCATTAGTTAGCAATCATCATTAACTCATTACTCATTGTTGTCATTTATAACCAGTTAAATGTGAACACATATCAACAATATATCATCAACAAATCATCGCCACAAGAAACACAAAGAACACAAAGAACACAAGATGTATGTACAATTTTATTTTTATTACGGACTACAATCCTTGGGGTTTTTCAGCAACAACTGAATAGAGTACAACTCTACAAGAGAACCAACTCTATAATGCAAGACTCAGCTTACAACCTCAGCACCAACTGAGATGAGGAAAAAATCCTCAAAAGATATCAATCTGTCACAGGTATGCGACCTGTCGGTAGTGCAACATGTGTGTGTATGCGCCCTACCAGTAGTACAACCCGTGTATGTACGCATCCAGTCTATACTACAACCTGCATATACTTATGAGAAAATAGGGTTTTTCTTTACTTCACACACTCAGATCCTCTCCAACCTCCAATCACATTCTCTTCTATCTTTCACTGTCCAAACTGACTCACAACCAGTCACAACAAATCCATGCTCTCAATCATGTATAAGCAATCAACATACTATAGAAATCACATCAGTACTGAATCATAAGACTATTGCTCACTCCATCAACCAACACAAACTAGATCATAACATCCATATCAAGAATTCCTTAAGCATTCACTACACAACAAGCAAGAGAATCCATCAAGACAACAATATAACCATACCAGAGTCTCAATGATAGATCTGAGCCCATAGAATGCAGATCTGGAACCTGCTTCTGTCTTCAAGAGCCTGTCATCAACTCACACACCAATATTCATGACTTCATCCACTGTATGTGCCCTATCTTCATACATCCCATGTATGTATGCGCTCTGGCCCACTACAGCCTGCATATACCTCATAAACTAGGGTTTCTAAACCTCCGAGATTTTTGTCGTCATGATCTCAGACATGCCAAAAATTTGATGCGTTCATGAGATCCTCCATACCCTCTCTCTCTAAGAATAGATTTTCAATCATACTCAAGAGATACACACAAAGATACACAAAGGATGTCTTTCACAAGATACCCCTGCCTCTTATTTATACTCTTCATATTCTAGGTCACTTAACCCACTTCTAGATCACTTAACCCATTTCTAGGTTACTTAACCTATTTTCCTCATTTTAGGGTTAACCACTTTCCATAAATAGAAGGTTCTCCATTACTTTATCATTTAAATATTCCTCCTTGATTTTTGTCACCTCACTTTAATATTTAAATATTCCTTCTTGATTTTGTCACTTCACTTTATTATTTAAATACTCCTTCTTGACTTTGTCTCTTTACTTTATCATTTAAATAATAATTTCTTCTTTGCAAGCTCTTTGACTTCTTTGACCTTTTGGGGCTTCAAGCCAACATTTGAGGGCCCTTCTTCTTCATAGGGCCATAACTCTCAAACTATGAGGAGTTATGTGACATTTCACATACCACTGGAAATGGCATGACAAGCACTATCCATCTAGGATAGTTTCACCAACAAATTTACTGATTTTAATCTAATTATTCCACATATAAGCATAACCATACTTCAAGGATAAACCATCCATAAAGCGTCTTCCCCTGAGGGCTTTCACCATAAGGGGACCACTTTGGAGTTCATCCATTTGTGCACCTTATCAACCATGATAATACAATAATGATTCATCTTTACATCAATCCAACAATGCATCATATCAATGACAACTCATTGATCCATCTTCATCTATGCATGACATAATATGACTATGATTCCACTTGACATCTATCCATTCACAACAATCAATCAATCATTACTTGACATCAATAAATCACTTGACATCATTCAATCACTTGACATCAATCCTTTGGCATCAACTAGTCAAACCATTGGCATCAATGACAACCTAATCCAACAGTTCATTGGTTGAGGGCCACGTGGCGTCCACGTGATTCCACCTCACACGTATTGTCCCCAAGTTCCTTCATCCATGGTGGAAGTCCATCCACCATCCGATCCCATGACTGGACTCAATCTTTATCTAACACGTAGGCCATCAAGAAATTTGGCATTTCGATGCTTCGACACTTCGACACTTCGACGTTGAACGCCTCCTTACTGTCTACGCACAAGACCTTCCAGAGTCCCGAACTTCCGAAGTCCTGTAAAATTTCCTCGTGGTTTCGACCTTTGGGTCTTTTGGGTCTCTCTATAATGCTACACCCCAAATCCTATGGAGTCTTGAAGTCCTGGACTCCTGGAGTTCGCTACACCCCAAATCCTTCAGAGTCTCGAAGTCCCAGAATCCTGGAGTTCGCCACATCCCAAATCCTCCGGAGTCTTGAAGTCTCGTACTCTCGGAGTCCCAGTCACTTTACCAACCACTTTCTCCAGGCAGGCACGTACTAGGTCCTAACACGTAGAAGGGCCGAGGGTGACATGTGTCACGTTCCAATAGGCATATAGGGTCTACGCAAAACACAGATTGAGCTGAAACGTGGCACATCGATCGTGGGTCCATGTCACCCTGGTGATGTTGGATTGCCACGTCAAACCAGACTGACAACCTTCTAATATCCCTCAAATATCACAGTCAATATCCGGCCACATGGATCCATATATCCACGACTAGCGTTACATCACGATTATGGCCTTTGGAAGTTTTGCGATGAAAAACTCCTCTTTTCTCCCAAAGTTGGTCAACTTCAGGCTGACCAAAACCTAGATCTGATGGTTAGGAAAAGTCCCGAAGCGTCCTCGAATGGATGACTCTCATTACTTCAGGCTTCATAGATTTTTGACACACCACACCTCAAATTCCCCAGAGTGCCCAATCTTCGGACTAAAGGACCTAGTGCCACACTTCCCCTGTTTATCGATGACTGAGAGAGATCCTAGAGGATCCTTAGATACATGGTCCACATTACTTCACGACTCTGGCCTTCAGGAGATTTGACGTTGCAACACCCCTGTCCTCCCAAAGTTTTCAATGCCGGGTTGACTACACCGCAAGTCTAATGGCTAGGAAAGAACCTGAAGTATCCCTAGATCTACAGTCCTGGTCACTTCGTGGCTTCAGCCTTCGAGGGTTTTGGCATTACAACACCCATGTCCTCCCAAAGCGGTCAATGCCGGGTTGACTACACTATAAATCTGGCTTTATTTCCACTTGATTCTCTCGAAGCAAGACTTCGCCAAAGTACAATGTGCAGGTCCCTCCTCCTGAATGATCGGACGGTAGGTGGAGCCCCTGACAATCTCCCCCCAAATCTATGGATTTCCTTTACTTTGTAACTTCATCGTTCGAGGAGTTTGATGCTATATCATCTCTATTCTCCCAAAGTAGAACTTCATCGAAGTCTTCTCAGTGCAGATCCAATGGCTGAGGGAACCCCCGAACACTCTCGATCGGTGGCTCACACTACTTCTCAACGGTGAGTTGGATCCTGGTATAGTTGGTAATATAGGTTGATCTATACACTAGGGAACCCACCCAACGTCGGTCAAATTTACAAGTAATCATGACTCTCAGTCACCTTCGGTCGGTTTGTGACTATTAGGGCCGACAATACTCCGAAGTCCCAGACTTCCGGAGCTCCGAAGCCAGAAGGACTTGGCTTCCTTAGGCTTAGCATAGGGTTCCTAGGTGTTGGTCATATGGGTCCTTCTAAACTTGCATGAGTTACACGTGAATCTCTTCATCATAAGGTTATTAAGGACTTGGGCATGATATCTCGGTCGCACAACAAGGAGTCTGAACAAGATATCCTCTTCAGACAGATAGGGCTAGATTGATGCAATACTTTCTATCTAGGTCATCCTACAGGTTTACATCCCACGACATCTCGAGGGATAAGCTGGGCAAATAGGCGATCAATCATAAGAATAATTCCACTAGAAGATAAATGCATACACATAACTTGATCATTCAATACAGAGACCATTCTTAGATGTATAGATACATGCATTCATTCACTATTCCATTTCAAAACACAAAGTATGGAAATAGTTATCAGAACCAATCGATGTGATGCGACTGTTGAAAAGGGTGCATGTTTCGACCCAACCATAGGCTCAGTCACTCCTAAAGAATTTACCACTGGCCACCGTCGAGTTAGACCATGATTCTCTGAGAGATAATTCTTCCTTCCGGATAAGCAACAGTCAGGGATGGAGGTTACTCTACTCCTCCCACAGGTTCTTGGCAATGGGTTCTCTCTATACCAAGCAAGGAGGCCTTCCTGAGCACTTTCTCAGTCACTCAACACCCTCATTTATCAGCTTGTATCATAACCTTGCTAGCCACATCCTGCGACCAGAACATGTTCATTTCTCAATTCTTCCTCAAACCTGAGAGCTTAGTCTCTCTTCTCTTCTTCTCTTCACAACTCTTCCCCTGCCCACCATGCCTTCCTTTCTTGCCTTCCTCAGCAAGATTGCGTGTGGCCAAATTCCCAGTTCGTGTTCAGGTCTGAAAGCCTTTCATATGGGCTCTCTACCCCATCCCCTCATTAACTCTTTAGGATGTCTTCCCACCTACCAGCCTGACTGTAATTCATCCCTGGGCCAAAGGACTGTTCTGGTCCTGAGCAATTAAATCCAACAAGGTACTGGTTTGGTGGGGGTTATCTCAACCATTCATGGTTCCCATCACCATCTCTCTCATAGCATCTATGGTCTCTCTTGGAAAACCCCCCTTTTAGTAGTTATGCAACACTTATCCATTTTCTATTAATAACAGAAATTACGTTCGTTGACCTTTTATACAAAGGTTCATCAAATCAAACATTCACACATATCGAGTTTTCCATAGTCTCTTGGCCAATATAGTTATATTTACAAACTGGGGGAAACATGGGTGTTACAATCCCCTCCCCCTTAAAGGAACACCATCCTCGATGTTCTATCTGTCATTGTGTTCTGTATATACAGAAGTAAATAAGATGGATATGCCTATTTCATGGCATCATCAATTTCCCACATAGCCTCATCTGGGCCAAAGTGTTTCCACTGCACCTTGACCTGTGCAATGGTTCAGTTCCTGAATGAGGTTTCCATCCTGTCTAGTATGCATTGAGGTTCTGGCATGAATTTTCCCTCCGGTTCCCCCTGAATCACATACCAGTCAATTATATGATTAGAATAATGTACATATTTCTTCAATAATGAAACATGGAAAACATTATGTGCCTTCACTGTGGGAGGGAGTGATAGCTTATAGGCTACATGTCCCACTCTATCTAAGATTTCAAAAGGTCCAAAATATCAGGGTGCCATCTTGGCACAAGATTCCATTCTCAGGGAACTCTTCCTGGGTCTAATTCTGAGATAGACATGGTTTGCTGGCTTGAAATCTCCAGGAGTTCTCTTTCTGTCGGCATAACTCTTCTGTCTATCCAGAGCAATTTTTAGATTTTTCTTGATCTGAATCACTTGTTATTCCATTTCTTTCAGCATGTCAGGTCCGATTGTAATTCTATCCACTGGATTACTCCAACTGATTGGAATCTTGCACTATCTACCATAGAGGGCTTCAAAAGGGATCATCTTCAATGACTCTTGATAACCATTGTTGTAGGCAAAATCTACCAATGGCAGGTAGTCTTCCCACTTCTCAGGCTGATGCATTACATGCATCCTTAACATTTCTTCTAATATTTGGTTCACTCTTTCTATCTGTCCATCCATTTGAGGGTGATAGGTTGTGCTAAACAACAATTTAGTCTCAAAACCAACCATTAAGGATTTCCAAAAGCTTAAAGTAAATTTGGTTCCTTTGTCAGATATAATATCCCTAGGTATGCCATGCAATCTAAATATCTCCTTCATGAAGATGTTGGAAATATCTATTGTCTTGCAAGTTGACTTGACAGGAATGAAGTGAGCAGACTTGCTCAATTTGTCCACCACTACCATGATGGCATCATTATGCTTGGACGATTTTGGTAATCCGGTGATGAAATCCACAGAGATGGTTTCCCATTTCCATTCTGGAATTGGTAGAGGCTGTAACAACCCTGTTGGGTGCCGGTGTTCTACCTTAACTTGCTGGCATTCTAGACACTTAGCTAGATAGTCAGCTATGTCCCTTTTCAATCCGGGCCAATAGAATTGTTTTCTAGTGATTGTGATCATTTTTTGATAACCTGAGTGACCATTATATGGTCTCTTGTGTAGTTCATCCATTATGAATGTCTTCAAGTTGTCACAACTTGGAATATACAATCTATTTCTATAAGTCAATAGGCCTTCATCAAGCATCTGATAGCCTTGATACTTTAGCCCTGTGGGCTCTTTCTTTATGTATGATGTCACGGTCTTGAAAAATGAATATGTTTCTTGTGCATTCCTGACTCTCTCCCTGACATTCGTTTCATAGGTGCTTACCGCTGCCAAGTGAATCATTTTCACACTTATGCTAAGGGCATCGACCACCCTATTTTCCTTTCCTTTGATGTGTTTGATTTCAAAATCAAACTCACTGAGGAGAGTCATCCACCTAGCTTGTCTAGCATTGAGTTTTGGTTGATCAAATAGGTGCCTCAACCCACAATGGTCTGTCATAAGTACAAATCTCCTACCCAGGAGGTAATGCCTCCACATTTTTAAAGCATGCACTAAGGCAGCCAGCTCTAGATCATGGGTCACATAATTGATTTCATGCTCATTCAATTTTATGGATTCATAGAAAATTACACACCCTTCTTGCATAAAGACTCCTCCGAGTCATTCCTTATAGGCACCTGTACACACGAGGAAGTCATCATTAGAGTCTTCAATCTTCAGTATAGGTGCATGGGTTAGAAGGTATTTCAGTTCTTGAGATCTTTCTTCACATTCTAATGTCCAAGTGAATTTAACCCCCTTTTTTTGAAGGGCAGTGATTGGACAACCGATCTTGGAAAATCCTTTTATGAACCTTCTATAGCATCCTGCTAAGCCCATAAAGGACCTGATATCAGATACATCCTTTGGGGTAGGACATTCCATGATAGATCTGATCTTGTTAGGGTCTACTGCCACTCCTTCTTCGGAAATAACATGGCCTAAGTAATGTACTTGCTTCTGGAAAAAGTCACACTTGAAAAACTTAGCGTAGATTTGATGCTCTCTTAGTACTTGAAGCACTAATTTAAGATGTTCTTCATGATCCTCTCTGTTCTTGGAGTATATTAGGATATAATCAATGAAAACCAATACAAATCTGTCTAGGAATTTTCTGAGTACATTATTCACCAAGCACATAAAAGTAGTGGGGGCTTTGGTTAATCCAAATGGCACCACCACAAATTCATAGTGACCATATCTTGTCCTAAAAGTTTTTTTGTGGATGTCTTCATCCTTGATTCAAACATGATGGTATCCAGAACTTAAGTCAGTCTTTGATAAAATGGAAGCACCCCTTAATTGGTCAAACAAGTCATCAATTCTTGGTAAGGGATACTTGTTCTTTATGGTTGTCTTATTGAGTTGTCTATAATCTATGCACAGTCAGAGTGTGCCATCTTTATTTTTCACAAACAAGGTGAGTGCTCCCCAGGGAGACACATTGGGTTGGATGTAGCCTTTTTTCATTATCTCCTTTAGCTATATTTTGAGCTCAACTAGATCTAGTGTACTCATCCTATAGGGTGTTCTAGACACTGGCACTACTCTTGGTGCAAGTTCTATGGAGAAGTCAATGTCTCTCCTCGAAGGTAGATCCAATACCTCTTATGGAAACACATATTTATACTCTCTTAATATGGGGTGGTCCTCTAGGTTTGGTTTGTCATCCTCAACATATTCCAACACCTGTATTGCATATAGAGGGCATCCCTTCCTACAATACTTTTTCATTTGAAGGGATGATATTCGACTCACTGAGACATGCCTCTGAATCCCTTGAAGGGTTATTTTTCTCCCTTCTTCATTTTCACACTCCAAAGTTTTATGGTAACAATACAACTTGGTTTTATAAGTGGCTAACTAGTCCATACCAACCAACAGGTCATAAGATCCTAGGGGAAGTGTGTTAAGGGTTGCTTGTTTGGGCAATCCATCCATAATGAATTGGAAAGCTGGTATGACCTCTGTTACTTTTCTTTTGGTCCCAGTGGCTAGTTGTACTAAACATGGATTAACATGTCTAACTGGTTGCAGTTTACACTTATCAATAGTCTGAGGGGCCACATAACTGAAATTAGAACCAGGATCAATTAAAATAGAAACTAGACGGTTGGCGATCATACCTTCCATCTCCACCACTGAGGCTTGGTGTTCGGCTTGGTTATTAGCCAAGGCTACACAAATCTATGGCATACTTCTAGCCACATCATTGAATATGGTAGCTTCTTGGATATTGTAGAATAGCCTACTGTTATGTTGTCTGTGTGGAAAATCCCTTAGTAGATGTTCTTCTCCACAACCCCAACATTTCAAGGGTTCGTTCTTTGGGTTATCAATATTTCCTGGGGTTGCTCCAAAAGGTTTATTTCCACTCTGAGAGGGGAAATTTTGTTGATACACACTTCTAGTAGGAAGGCTCATCCTAGAACCCTTCTCATAGTTCTTTAATCTTGAGGATTTAAACCCCTTCTTCTTGAATCCCGAACTACTTTTCTTCTTCCAGTCCTCGCGAGGTTCCGTCTGAATCCTGAAATTTTCATAACAATACCTTGCCTTCCGAATAGTGTCTTCTAAGGTCCTTGGATCATCAAACTCAATCCTATCTCGGTAGGTCTGAGGTAACCCACTAATAAATCGCCGCACTTTTACCTTTTCATCCTTTATGTAGGGTATATACCTCAGCAGCTCAAGGAATTTATTGACATATTCCTCTATGGTGAGTTGTCCCAGCCAGAGTTCATAGAACTCCTTTGTTTTCCCATCAAATTATTTATCTGATAGTTACTTCTTCTTGAAGTGTTTTTCAAACCGTTTCCATGACAAGTCCTTCTCATGGATTCCTTTCACATTCCTAAGGTCTTCCCACCAAATTGAAGCCTTTCCATTCTGGTTGAAGATGGTTATTCGAGCCTTCAAGTTTTCAGAGTAGTCATGGACTCTGAAGTACTTCTTTAAACCAAGCATCCAAGCTTCTGCCTCTTCCCCTTTCTCAATATCTCCATTGAAAGAGGGTGGTTTGGATTTCTTGAACTCTATAGGATCATGACTTTTGGAATGCTTTTGCTTCTTTCCTTTCCTTTGAGAATGCGAACTAGCTTTGCTACTAGAATATCCCTTGGAGTTGCCAGTTTCCTCTCTAGAGGACTCTCTCGATGAGTGTCTCTTGCCTCTAGGTTGGACCTTCCTTGAGGTACTCCTCTTAGTGTGGCCACTTATGGGACCATTTTTTCGTATCTCAGGTGGGATTTGACTTCTCTTCGTATGTCGTCGGTCCACCTGACTGGTTATGGGTCCATGCTGCAACTTCCTGTATATATCAGATAATCTTTGCAGCAAGACTGCATTAATTTCCATTTGTTTTTGTTTCTCCTTTATTAACCTTTCATTTTCAGCCTTGCAACTCTGTAATTCGGCCATGAGGCTCCTTACAGCTTCAGCCAGATCCGGAGGGGTTTCCACCACCCTCCTTTCATCAGTTTCTTCGTGTCTATTGTGAGAGCTATCCCCCACTTCATGGCATGTCACCATCCTTTATACTTGTAGTTTTATCATGATTTAATGACTACTTGAGTGATGAAAAAACACTTACTGTTAGTCAATAGTCTATTAGTTTATGAACAACACATAGTTCATATTTCTTAAATACACACACAGAGTAAAAAGTTTCATTATTTTCTTTAGTAACAGTTTAACTAAACTCTTTAGGAAATAGGTAAGATAGGGTGTCACCCTTAAAAGTACTTTAAATATGGTTTTCATGCAACTTGTCCATGAGCCCAAGAAGGCCAAGTGTTGTACCCATGCTCTGATACCAATTTGTAACTCACATGACCCCTGAGTAACTTTCCTAGGGATGGGGCATCAAAATTTTACTCTCTTTAACATCTCAAATCCTCTATCCATGGTATTTATGATCTTCTACTTACCTGTAGAGTTCTAATGACTGCTACTAGGCTCAAATCCAAGCTTTGGGTTGCAGGTTATGGATTCCCAAAGTTCTTCGGGTGTTCATTGGTTGAGGGCCACATGGCATCCATGTGATTCCACCTCACACGTATTGTCCCCAAGTTCCTTAATCCATGGTGGAAGTCCATCCATCATCCAATCCCATGACTGGACTCAATCTTCGTCTAACACGCAGGCATCTAACATGTAGGCCAACAAGAAATTTGACATTTCCTCGCTTCAACACTTCGACACTAAACGTCTCCTTCCTGTCTATGCACGAGACCTTCCGGAGTCCTGAAATATCGAAGTCATGTAAATGTGCCATGTGGTTCTGACCTTCAGTTCTTTTGGGTCTCTCCATAATGATACACCCCAAATCCTCCAGAGTCCCAAAGTCCCCGACTCTCAGAGTTCGCTACACTGCAAATCCTCTGGAGTCCCGAAGTCCCAGATTCCCAGAGTTCACTACACCCCAAATTCTCCAGAGTCCTGAAGTCCCAGACTCCCGAAGTGTCGGTCACTTCACCAACCACTTTGGCTAGGTGGGAACGTACTAGGGGCTGACACATAGAAGGGCCATGGGTGACATGTGTCACGTTCCAATAGGCATATAGGGTCTATGAAAAACACAGATCGAGTTGACACATGGCACATTGATTATGGGTCCATGTCACCTTGGTGATGTCGGATTTCCATGCCACAACATACTGACAGCCTTCTAACATCCCTCGAATCTCACGGTTGAGATCCAACCATGTGGATCCATAGATCCACGGCTAACGTTACTTCGCAACTCTGAACTTCGGGAGTTTTACGATGCAAAAATCCTCTTTTCTTCTAGAGCTAGTCAGCACCGAGCTGGCCACAACCTAGATATGATGGATAGGAAAAGTCCCGAAGAATCCTCAAATCGATGACTCACTTTACTCTGGGCTTCAGAGATTTTCGACACACCACACCTCAAATTCCCCGGAGTGCCCAATCTCTGAACTAAAGGATCTAGCGCCACATGTACCTTGTTTATCGATGACTGAGAGGGATCCTGAAGGATCCTTAGATCCATAGTCCACATTACTTCATGACTTCAGCCTTCGGGGGATTTGACGTTGCAACACCCCTGTCCTCCCGAAGTGGTCAACGCTGGGCTTACTACACCGTAAATCTGACAGCTAGGAAAGAACCCAAAGTATCCCTAGATCTATGGTCCTGGTCACTTTGCGTCTCTGACCTTTGAGGGTTTTGGCGTTACAACACCCCTGTCTTTCCGAAGCGGTCAACACCAGGTTGACTACACCGTAAATCCGACGGCTAGGAAAGAACCCGAAGTATCCCTAGATCAATGGTCCTGGTCACTTCACGGCTTTGACCTTCGGGGGTTTTTGATTTACTTCCACTCAAGTCTCCCGAAGCAGGACTTCATCGAAGTACCATGTGTGGTTCCCTCCTCCTGAATGATCGGATAGTAAGCGAGGCTCCTGATGATCTCCCCCCAAATCTACGGCTTTCCTTTACTTCATAACTTCAACGTTTGGGGAGTTTGATTCTATAGCATCTCTATTCTCCTAAAGTAGAACTTCACCAAAGTCTTCTCAGTGTAGATCCAATGGCTAAGGGAACCCTCGAATGCTCTTGATCGATGGCTCACACTACTTCTTGATGGGGAGTTGGATCCCAGTCTAGTCGGTAAGATAGGTTCATCTATACACTAGGGAAACCGCCCAATGCCGATCAACCTTACACGTAACTGTGACTCTTGGTCACCTTCGACTGGTTTGTGGCTATTAGGGCCAACATTACTCTGAAGTCCCGGACTTCCGAAGCTCCGAAGCCAGAAGGACTTGGCTCCCTTAGGATTAGCATAGGGTTCCTAGGTGTTGGTCATATGGGCCCTTCTAAGCTCTCATGAGTTAAACAAAAATCTCTTCATCATAAGGTTGTTAAGGACTTGGGCATGATATCCCGGTTGCACAATAAGGAGTCTGAAGAAGATATCCTCTTCAGATGGACAAGGCCAGATTGACGCAATACTTTTTATCTCGACCATCCTACAGGTTTACGTCCCACGACATCTCGAGGGATAAGCTGGGCATATAGGCGATCAATTAGAAGTATAAGTCCACTAGAAGATAAATGCATACACATAATTTGATCATTCAATACACAGACCATTCTTAGATGTATAAATACATGCATTCATTCACTCTTCCATTTCAAAACACAAAGTATGGAAACACTTATCAGAACCAGGCGATGTGATGCAATTGCTGAAAGGGGTGCCTATTTCCACCCAACCATAGGCTCAGTCACTCCTAACGGATTTACCACTAGCCACCCCTGAGCTAGACCATGATGCTCTGAGAGAGAATTATTTCTTTCGGCTCAACAATAGTCAGGGATAGAGGTTACTTTCCTCCTCCCATAGGATCTTGGCAATGGGTTCTCTCTATACCAAGCAAGGATGCCTACCTGAGTACTTCCTCAGTCACTCAACACCCTCATTTATCAGCTTGTATAATAACCCTGCTAGCCACATCCTGCGACCAGAACACGTTCATTTCTCAGTTCTTCCTTGAACCTGAGAGCTTAGTATCTCTAAACTGCTTATATTCACAACTCTTCCTCTTCCCACCATGCCTTCCTTTCTTTCGTACCTCAACAATATTGTGTGTGGCCCGAATTCCCAATCCGTGGTCAGGTCTGAAATCCTTTCATATGGGCGCTCTGCCCCATCTCCTCATTAACTCTTGAGGAGGTCTTCCCACCTACCAGCCTAACTGTAATTCATCCCTGGGTTAGAGGACTATTCTAGTCCTGAGAAATTAAATCCAACAAGGTACTTGTTTTGTGGGGGTTATCTCAACCATTCTTGGTTCCCCTCACCATCTCTCTGATAGCATCCATGGTCTATCTTGGCAAACCCCCCTTTCAGCAGTTATGCAACACTTATCCATTTTCTATTAATAACATCAATTACATTAATTGACCTTTTATACAAAGGTTCATCAAATGAAACATTCACACATATCGAGTTTTCCATGGTCTCTTGGCCAATATAGTTATACTTACAAACTGGGGGAAACATGGGTGTTACATGCAATGTTACTTTTTCTATTCTTGAATTGTATATAGGTTTTTTGAGTCCATTGAATGATTCAATCACAAGGCTATTGTGGTTGTCTTTGAGAAATATGGAAATGAAAACATGGTTTATGGCTCTCTTGCTATGGTTGTATTTGGTTCTACTCTCACAAAAAATTGAAAAGTTGGTTTCCTTGGCTATATAAACTGATTTCTACGCTGCTTTTCTAGGGTTTACAATACATGCAATGGTGGGCACCAATCTCTAGCATCATAACCAAGTTGTAGAAGGTCAAAGGATTGTTGTAGCCAAGGGAAATTTACTTATTGTTCAAATCATCACAATAATCCTAAGCATAACTCACTCCATGGCTACTAGTGTTCATTTTGGGTGCTTAATGCAAAGTGTATACGTTGCAAAAGATTTTATTTTTTTTAAACTATAGTGGGAATCTTTTGTACCCTTTTTAAATTCCATATATTCCATGGACGTTGTCATCCCTTTGTAGTTACCTAACTTCTCTTAAGATTAAAAATCAATAACAATCAAATCATAGTATATCCATTGAAAAGAGATGAAAATATTTTTCCCAAAAAACAATCTCCGTTGACATGGCTCAATGATGAAGCCTCGGTTTACTTCTTCTATGGTGAAATAGTCTAGGTAGTGTGATGCCTTGTGAAGACTAATGAGACATGGCTACAAATGACATGGTGAGGTGGTACAATGATGGGTCAAAGATAAATGATGATTAGATATGTTCTAACTTGCCTAGATTCTGACTTTTGGTCAGAGGTACTATATTAATGACCCTACCTTTCTTTATTCTCATAAGGTATATGAATCAATATTATTGTAGTTTAGATAATATCAAAACAAGTTTAAAATGAATTTACATTGAAAGGACCTTCCTTGTATAACTTAATCGTGCCTCAAGAAGAATGGAGACTCCCAACATGTATACAAATATTACTATCACATCCTTTTCAATCTCTCCATGAATGGACAATTATCCATATGCTTCTTTCTCTCATCAATGATGTAATAGATTTCATCCCGCCCCTATTTCATCCATTTTCACTAGACGTATTGAAACATGTGTTACCCATGATTTTGGTCATCATGATGATGTATTGATGTTGGTGTATTCAGGCTCCTCATAAGAACTTTCTCCTGAGAAAAGTTATGTTCATCTCTTCCCAGAAGACTCATTCTTGAAGAGAGTTTGTAGGCTGCTAGTATCCTAGGGTGCAAGAATGCCTGATTCTCGCAGGCTTCCTTAAGTTGGGGTGCAAACTTCTCGCACTATGTAACATAGCTAGGGTGTGAACCTTCTCTAAAGCATGGAAAAATATGAATTCTTGATGTTTCTAGAAGGGGATCTTCTAGAAGAATGGGTTGGCATTCAAATGGTTATCCTTGTACTGGATTTCCTAATATTGTGGGATCATTCTTATCTAAGTAACCATCTCATTCTCTCCTATATATTGATGGAATTCTCATGGAAAAGGTTAAGCAAGATTCATTGGAGAATTGGTGAAAGAATTGTGTGAAGGACTTAGCTTGAACAGAAGCTTGAAGAGTCTAGCAAGTCTATCAAGAGGATTTGATCTTCTTCATACAAGGATTGAGCAAGTTTGTGTGTTGGAGCCAAGAGACATCGAAAGGAAGCTTGTGACATCAAGGTGATCAGGTTGTAATCTTTACTTTCAATCAATATGATACAGTGGCATGTCCCTTTCCCATAAAGCTATTCTCACTTTATTGTGTAATTCCTTGATCATACACATAAGTTGACAGTTGAATATATTTTGCTATCTTCACTTTGGTTGGTTTGTGTTGTCTTGGTCTTGACCTCACGAGAGCACCGTAGCGAAGCGGGAGCAACAGAGACCCTAGGAAGCAATACTAAGGTATGTTACTTGTTCCTTCCTACTAGTTAATTCAATGGTCAAAACTTAGGGAAAGAGTCATGTATTGTCCTATTTTGTTCTAGATCTAGGTGGATCTAGGGAGATCTGTTAGTGTCCGCACCTACCGATTTGTCCGATAACAAAATTGGCGACTCCACTGGGGAACATAACCCATTTTCTTGTGGTTTTTAGTATTTTTCCTTGGCCATTTTCTCTTGTTTTACTTTTCTCTATTCATATCAATCTTTGAGTCTTCAGGATACCCTGATAGACCCTCTGGGTCCAGAGGCCTCATTAAATTTTGTGTCTTTTTCCAAAAATTTGCTTGGTTTCAGAGGTTCTCGCACTGCACTCCACAGTAGCCTGTGAGAACATACTAATTTCACACCCTGTCTTTAGGTTCAGTGCGAGGTTCTTGCACTCTGCTCAAGGGCCACCTGCGAGAATCACTTATTAAAGCACTATGTAACACCTTCAGCATGCAAACCCATTTTTTCAAAATTTTGGATTCAAGTTTTTGCATCTTCAACTGCCCAGGTCAGTTCAGGTGTCTCTAAAGAGTTTCTTGGACCATTGATTGATGTTTTTCTTGTCTTTGTTTTCATGCACGAACAGTCTTGGGATTTCAAAGGCTCTTCTTGTCATTTCTGTCTTGACTTTCATTTCTTGACTTCTCTTGGCAAAGCTATACTCTTTGATTTTGGTATCTGAGTGTGCTTGATTGGTTAAGAACCAGTGATCAGTTGAAAGTTGAGTTTCTTTGTCTTTATCATTTGCTTGTTGTTTGAAAGATCATTTTTCTTATGCAAATGAAAAGACTAAATTGGTTTTCTTCTTATTTTTTTTCATTGAAAGAGTGGTTTGGGTTTTTATCATTGCTTGTTTATTGGTTTTTGATTTTCTGCACTCTCACCATCAGGGTGTAGGTCCTTTTTGAAAAGTGAACAAACATTTTTCTTTCAAAATCATTTTTGTTTTCGAAAACATTGAAAATCAATTGTTGAAATTATTGAAAAAGAAACAATAGAGAATTGTTATTAATGCGTGATTTGTTGCATTTGCATTTTAAAGGAAATTGTGTCTTGTAGTTCAAGTTTGATCCGAAAAACTTCTCTTTCCCTCCTGTACATAGGATTCATTGAACGAAAATCGATATATTTTTCATTCTCATCCATGCATCGTTGGGTTAGAGTCATGCAACATAAGTTTCATCTTCGTTTCCTTTGAGTAAACAACAGCTCTTAATAACACTGTGCAATTGTAAAATTTATCTAGTAACTCTTTTCTAGGGCTCTATTACACCAACATTTAGCTAGGATAGCGCTTTGGAGTAGGAAGAGAGATACACTCTCCAAAAGCACAAAACACGCAATAACATCTCGTGTTAGGGAGTGTTAAATTCCATTTGCAACATCTTGTCCTGGGAAGCCCTTCTCACACAAGGGTCAAACACGAGGTCACATCGATATTGATAGAGTTACTCACCCTACTTTATTGATATCAGTGTAGAGATTGCATGTATTACAGGGATCACTCGGAGGTATACCCACAATGATGAGTGGAAGCCTTTTGAGTTGATTTTGGGCTAGATACCCTGCCCTTGCGTGTGGATCGAACTGTCAACTGTCCCCCCAGGATTTATTGTTGTTGGTGGTAACCTTAGTGGCCTATCTTTCTAGGTTCTTACATGAGGTGACTGTGAAGGGGAAAGTCTTCACGGTACCTGGAATTGACGTTGACCAAACTCACTCGGGCTCCTTGGAGGGTATACCCACGATTATGTGTGGGAGATTGCACCAGGGTGTAAGTCCGTTAAGCAGGTCATTAGCGTAACTTTTCCACCCTAGCCTAGCCCTTTCTCATCTTGTTGTTGCGACGTTGGATTTCATCACCAATTAGTGACTTCGGAATTAGAAGGTCTTGTTTGCTTGGTGTTGTTTCCTAGATTTTGTTTACTAGCGTGTGTTGTTTGTTTACCAAAGTTGACAATACAATTTTATTCCTGAAGTTTGTCACTCGTTTACAATAGCTCCTCCACGTCGTTCACGTAGAATGCAGGGTTTATCTCCAAAGCATCTGGAAGGTTCTCAACCCTTGCCTACAAGTACACCTGAGGGCTCTCCTCGGCAAAGTGAAGTCATAGTCATTACCACACCACAAGTGGAACGAACTAACTCTCTAGAAATTTTTTGAATTACAAATACTCGAGAGGACTTTCAACTTGACCCTGATTCTGAGTGAACATTTATGCAACTGAATTCTTCTAGAAACTTAGTTGCTACATCTTATGGATCACCAGTTGGACCCTTTCCAGGCATAGAAGGCCAAGATCTTTTTTGGTCTATAGGTGTTTTCCGATGAGACCTTTTTAGTCCAGGTTCACCTGTGATTTCTAAAATCAACCCACCTTTGATTTCCAAAATCTCTAGTCCAGAGACAGTACCATTGACTACCGCTTATCACTTTACCATCCCTGCCGAAATGGCCCATCTCACAGATACTACAAGTGTTCCAACCGGGTTTACTGTGGTTAGTCTTGCTCCCATTAACACACCGCGAATGTCCAATGTCACTCTGACACTACCACTTGGGTACCGTGCGTTGAATGCTTCCATTCAAACTCCTACACAAATCCCATCTGACTCTCCTGGTGGTCCTTTGTCTTCTGGGCACTCTCTTCCCGATTTTATTCCAACACTCCCTCAATTTCCTTTTGGAGGACCTTCTTCGTCTTCTACTGGCAGTTTTTATCCTAGTGGCCCTATTCCGTCATTCACACCAAATTACCAGATTCCTGTTGGTGGACAATTTCACCAAGGTGGCATGACTCAACCCCCTTTCAGCGGGCAAATTCCTATTGGCACGCAAATCCCGCATGGTACACAACCACCAATTGGCACACTTCCTGATCTGAAAATAGAAGGCTGACTTGTTATGCTATGCAAGCACCCTCTACTTCATAAAAATAAACTTTACATGACCTTGCTTCATGTGTTAAAATATGCAAAATAAACTTATGTGTTAAGTTCATGTATCTTCTTGTAAATTCTTATGTGTGAGGATATGTTCTTTTAAATGGTTATATATGTACTTTCAATAAATACACAGCAACATAACTTGCAGCAAATAAATCATCAAACTCACAACAAGAACAACATGATAAAGGAGTTCACCCCCCTCCGGGCTACATCTCCTTGAGCCTCCATCAATGGACTTGGCTTTTTGGGATTAATTAGTCAAAATTTCTTTTACAAGATTTTGCTCAACTCCAATGGAAAAACAGACTGTACCATTGAGATCAGAACACATAAAAACCCAAAAAATGACTAATAGAACTCTGAAAACTGATCATGGCTCATCCGGGCATGACCTCTTCTACATGTGGCCATAAGCTTCCCTGAGCTTCTCTTTGGAAAAAACACCGGTAAAAGTCATCAAAATCCTCTGAAACTTGTCCCAATGTGTTCAAAGCATAACAATTAGCCAAACATGATTATTCAATCATAGAAAACAAACATAGGCTCACCAAAACATGTCCTCAATCAATGAGGGCTTCAAGCTCCCTGGAGCTTGCTGAAACTTCAATGGCTAAAAAAATGCAAAAGAAGTCTTCAAATGGCCTTGATAACAGTGCCAATGGATTTAGGATGTCCAAAATCCCCTAGCTTGGCTTTTACGGCACCTCAATCGGCCAAAAAATGAGAAAGATAGGCCTCCTGCCATTCTCTTCCTTCAAGCTTGCTGGCTCTGGTTCGCCAAAACGCACCTCTGTGTGCTTGAACCAAGAACACGCTCCAAATCCATGTTTAAACCCATCACACATGCGCAACCTCATAACTATGCAAACTGTAGGACGGTTAGGGCGCCTCCAGCCCCTAACCGCCTAGCACCTGGGCACGTGAGTCGTCCATACGACCTCACACAATAGCAAAAGGGGCTCCGGTTACATGGGCGTATAAACATGTGACAAGTGTCAGTGAACGGTTGGTGGGAAAAATCGTTTGAAAAACTGACCCAACTCCCGCGCTTTTGGTTGTGGTCACGTGTAATATAATCATATATCCACGGGCTTAACCTTTAACTGTTTCAAAACCACATTACAAAACGCAAACCATTATATTTGGGGTCATATGGCATATAACATGACCGGGGGCTCCATTTGAAACATACTCCCGCATGCGCACCATAACATGGTCATATGTAATATAGCAAAACCATGGGCCGGGGCTAAGCCCCGGCCCGACCCCCCCGCCATATCAACATTAAAGTAAACTTAAATAAGTTTTGAATCATATAATTAACAAGAAACAATGCATGGCGTAGTGGTCGCGTGAAATTGTTAAAACTCAACCGGTGGGGGAGGTCTGGGGTTCGAATCCCCCGAAATCCATAAACTTTTGAACCAACATACAAACCAAAAATGGGGTGCCACATGGAAGCCCATGACTGGGCCACGTGGCACCAAAACATTTGCCCAATAAATGATGCCATGTGTTGCAATGTGATTCGTCCAACTTTCAGACAACTCAGCTGTACCACGTCACCTATGCCACATCAGCGTACGGTCATGCCACGTTAGCATCCATACAGAATGTATGGACTGCCCAGTCAGCGTCCTTTTTTTACCTGTTTGACGATTCAAACAGATCGCGATATCTCTCGCTCCCGATGTTCGTTTGAGATGAAATGAATTATGTTGGGTTCATGATGATGAGGGATACGCTCTCATTCGTTTTGAGGCAATTATGAGAATGTTGATTTTTGGGCTAAAATTTGACCCCTAGTCCAGATTTTGATCACACCTTCCCATTGAAAGGATTTTGGACCCACAAAAGCTTATGATCATCTATCTTCTTTCAAGTTATATCAACTGATTCTACTTGAAAAGTCTTTTTGACAATCACCTGAATACTTTGACATGCCGTGCACTACAACTGACTATGTCCCTCAACCACTGTTCTCTAGTTGTTGTTGACCCACTGCTCTCTCTATGCTTGGAAGACTACCAACCTTCCCACTGAGAATCAAGTCCCTCTTTCGAACTCTTTGGCGTCAACACAATCAGCTCTCCAATGGCTGCAAAAACTTTCCTACGACATCTTGTCACAAGCCAAGAAAACCATCAATCTTGAAAACAAATTATACAAGACTGAAAAATGATGCCAACAAAATCTTTTTTCTCTTCAAGCAAACTGTCGCATGTACTTCATCAAAGTACATGGCGTTTTCCTGCATCTCGATGTACTCAAAATTGACTTACAAGCCAACAAACACCATCGACTAAACACAAGTCGAAAAACATGATCGACACAACATAGTCGTCAGACAATCATCAACACCAGTCAAGACTCATTTGAAAAATATCTACCTTCCCAATATGACAAGTCGACAAACATGATAAACAATCATGTTACAATCATGAGTCATTCATAATGAACTATCACTAGGTTCATTGCTTATACATACATAAAAACAAATGCATGTGCATGACTCTTCAACTCTCCTTCCAGTACAAACATAGGTACATAAACCCAAAAACATGTGGGTACATAAGAGTTGAATACGAAAAATATAAATGGCTGTAACAAGTGAACATCATATCCATCTTTTACATCCTCCCGATGAATTTATGCAACAATAAAAATGCCTTCAAATGAATTGCATTCACATGCAACTTGCATCATACAAGTTGTGATAAACTGCTGCAACTTATCATGCTTCCCATAAATGCACACATAACACTGAAAAGTGCATTTACAATAGAAAAATGCAAGCCTTACTTGCTTAAGAAATCCAACCATTTCTTACCAAGCCAACTCAACGATGACTTTTTCTGCTGGAAATCGTCCTCTTGTGAATCATCTTGACTCACATCGATGATGGAATCTCCTCTTCCATTCTTGCCAATCTCTTTATCCATCTGCTTCTTGTGCTGTGGATGAGTAGTTGGATGCAATGTCCAACATTGGTCAATGAGATGACCTCTCTTCTGATAATGAGTGCAAATCTTTTGCATCCTCTTTTCATGTTGTCTTTGCTTATAAAGTTTCCTGAAAGTGGTTAATCTTTTCCAACATTTTGAAACATGATGGTTATACAAACCACAATATGTACATGGATTCTTTCTTCCATTTTTACATACAAATTTATCATGCTTAACATAATCAAATGCAACTGAATGATAAGCATAATTATACCTTGAACATTCACCTTTATCGCCTCTTTGAGGAGGTGAAGCTGGAGAGTTACAAGCTCTCCTTTGAAGACCATCAACAGTGTTCTTGTCCTCATCACTATCACAACTCTTTCATTTCACACATTCGCATTCATCTTGAACACAGGCCTTGCATGTTGAAGGGATTGACTTTCAACAAAAGTTCTTGAACTTTCACCTTTAAAGCCTTCTTGAGGAGGTGAACTCGAAATGAAATTTATCCTTGGAAATTTTTCCCTTGTCTCCTCGACTTTGGAATTTGCTCCATCTCTTCATTCATATCCAAGACCACAATACTTGGGTCTCTCTTCAACAACAATAGGCTCAAAAATGCCTTGTGCATGCTTACCCAAACCTCTACCTTCATAGCCCATTTTTAACAACAACTTGGACCCTATTCCTCTTGTGTGATTTTCAAAAACACCAAAACATTCATCTTGAGAGGAATTTGAAGATAAACTGACATTGCATACCTTATGTTCATGCATGTACTTGGTAAGGGTTGCCTTTGCCTCATGGAGTTGAATCTCGATCTCATGCAACCTTTCAAGAAGTTGGTCTTTCTCCTTCTTCATGGCCATCAACTTCTCTTCAAGGGAAATGCGCTCATTTCTGTCTTCAAACATCTCTTTCATCAAATCTCTCATAGTTAGAATCTCTTATTTATCAAAGAATTTAGATAATGAAGATGCATAAGAACTATCAATGCTTGAAGCTTCCTCCATCCTTTCAATATATCAAACTTCAACACAAAACTTGCACAATACCAACAGCTAAATCTCAAGCTATCAATGGCAAACACATGAGCGAAAAAAACTTGTGCTTTGATACCACTTGATCTGAAAATAGAAGGCTGACTTGTTATGCTATGCAAGCACCCTCTACTTCATAAAAATAAACTTTACAGGACCTTGCTTCATGTGTTAAAATATGCAAAATAAACTTATGTGTTAAGTTCATGTATCTTCTTGTAAATGCTTATGTGTGAGGATATGTTCTTTTAAATGGTTATATATGTACTTTCAATAAATACAAAGCAACATAACTTATAGCAAATAAGCCATCAAACTCACAACAAGAACAACATGATAAAGGAGTTCACCCCCCTCTGGGCTACATCTCCTTGAGCCTCCATCAATGGACTTGGCTCTCTGGGATTAATTAGTCAAAATTTATTTTACAATCTTCTGCTCAACTCCAATGGAAAAATGGACTGTACCATTAAGATCAAAACACATAAAAACCCAAAAAATGACTAATAGAACTCTGAAAACGGATCATGGCTCATCCAGGCATGACCTCTTCTACATGTGGCCATAAGCTTCCCTGAGTTTCTCTTTGGAAAAAACACCTGTAAAAGTCCTCAAAAGCATCTGAAACCTGTCCCAATATGTTCAGAGCATAACAATTAGCCAAACATGATTATTCAATCATAGAAAACAAACATAGGCTCACCAAAACATGTCCTCAATCAATGAGGGCTTCAAGCTCCCTGGAGCTTGCTGAAACTTCAATGGATAAAAACCTACAAAATAATTCTTCAAATGGCCTTGATAACAGTTCCAATGGATTCAGGACATCCAAAAACCCCTAGCTGGGCTTTTACGGCACCTCAATCAGCCAAAAAATGAGAAAGATAGGCCTCCTGCCATTCTCTTCCTTCAAGCTTGTTGGCTCTGGTTTGCCAAAACGCACCTCTGTGTGCTTGAACCAAGAACACGCTCCAAATCCGTGTTTAAACCTAGCACATGCACGCAACCACATAACTGTGCAAATTGTAGGACGGTTAGGGTGCCTCCAGCCCCTAACTGCCTAGCACCTGGGCACGTGAGTCGTCCATACGACCTCACGCAATAGCAAAAGGGGCTCCGGTTACATGGGCATATAAACATGTGACAAGTGTCGGTGAATGGTTGGTGGGAAAAACCATTTGAAAAACCAACCCAAATCCCACGCTTTTGGTTGTGGTCACGTGTAATATAATCATATATCCACGGGCTTAACCTTTAACCGTTTCAAAACCACATTACAAAACGCGAATCATTATATTTGGGGTCATATGGCATATAATGTGACCGGGGGCTCCATTTGAATCATACTCCCACGCGCGCACCATAACATGGTCATATGTAATATAGAAAAACCATGGGCCGGGGCTAAGCCCTGGCTCGACCCCCCCGCCATATCAACATTAAATTAAACTTAAATAAGTTTTGAATCATATAATTAGCAAGAAACAATGCATGGCGTAGTGGTCGCGCAAACTTGTTAAAACTCAACCGGTGGGAGAGGTATGGGGTTCGAATCCCCCGGACTCCATAAAATTTTGAACCAACATACAAACCAAAAATGGGGTGCCACGTGGCAGCCCATGACTGGGCCACGTGGCACCAAAACATTTGCCCAATAAATGATGCCACGTGTCACAATGTGATTCATCCAACTTTCAGACAACTCAACTCTGCCATGTCACCTATGCCACATCAGCGTACGGTCATGCCACATCAGCGTCCATACAGACTGTATGGACTGCCCAGTTAGCATCCTTTTTTTACCTATTTGACGATTCAAACAGATTGTGATATCTCTCGCTCCCGATGTTCGTTTGAGACGAAACAAATTGTGTTGGGTTCGTGATGACGAGGGATACACTCTCTTTCATTTTGAGGCAATTTTGAGAACGTTTATTTTTGGGCTAAAATTTGACCCCTGGTCCAGATTTTGATCACTTCCCCCAATCGAAACATCACCTTTGGTGGGAGGAGCGACCCCACCTTATGGGCAAAACATACCTCCATCCTTGGCCCAGTATTGGAATGAATTGATACAACATCCTCCTCAATCAACTGGGGGGCAACAGTTTCCAACTGCATCTATAATACCCCCTAGTATGGGCCAACCGCATCCAGGTTCGTTCAATCCCATTTGGGGGGAGAATGCTCAAACTCAAGCCCCTGTTCCAGGGTACAATCCTATGAGCTACTATCCTCTTCAACCACCACCGAATCTTCTTGGGTCTTCACATTATATGTAGACTGCTTATGATCCTATTGGTTTGCCAACGAGGCTTCCTCCCCAAAGCCACCAGTACCTGAAGGTGAATCGACAGTTATCCTTCATAGCCACTTTGGATCTTCTGGACTTGTCAAGGATTTTAAATGATCCGATTCGTCACTCTCCCCAATGGCCTTCTATCCCAGCCAAACTCCCATTGAACATTCCTAAATTCGATGGCAAAGCGGGAGAGGACCCAAACAATCATGTTATGACTTTTCACCTATGGTGTTCATCCAACTCGTTGATGGATGACTCTATTCGTTTACGTCTTTTTCAACGAACTCTCATAGGTTTTGCTGTGAAGTGGTATATAGAATTACCATGAGGTTTCTTCTCTGAATTCAACACCCTAGCTATGGATTTTCTCACACACTACCAGTTACTGATTCGTTATGACATGGGGACCGAGATTTTGACTTCTTTCAAACAGAACAAGGCCACTCATATATTCGATCACATTCATGAGTGGTGACGGCGATGGCGTCTTATTAACTTGAACTCCCCGATCAGTTACTGGAAGAATGGTTCACCAAATCATTTGTGAACGACATCGGTCGTGACATTGCCATGGGTGGAGTGGTCACAGAAGAGTAGGCTATAAGTCATGCTCAATATCTTGACCTCGTTTACTCGCAAATGGGTACCCTTTATGATTTACTACCTGACTTACCTCATCCTTCCACTTCCACAACTTCAACTACTCCAACTGCTTCACATGCAGCTAACAGTGTGATTGGCACTTTCCAGGCCCAACCACATGCTTCTTCTAATGTTCAAAATGCTCTGTCTCCTACCCCTCCCACCGGCAAGACTTCTGAGGTAAATGCAGTTCAATCTACCCCAACCGGTAAAAACAAATCTAAAAAGGGAAGAGGTAAGAATAAGGAGGGAAAAAATAATTCTCAAGCAAAGCAAACCAAAACTACCCTTGTTGACGATCGGGATAAGCGCAAACCTTGATACCCTTGTCTTATCTGTGTTGATGGTCACTACATGAAGGATTGCCCATGACACGCCGAGGTCACTAAGTTCCTTCAAGGAACTCCAAAACCACATGCTCCGGTTGTTTTGTCCCAACCCTTCCTGTCTCAACAATAGGCTCAGTTGATCATTCACGACCAACCCTCCTCTTCCACTGCATCCTATGGTTTGATGTGTACTAGAGATTCAAACCAGAGTGACGTTGCACTCACTACTCGAGCCAAAGATTATTCTCCCTCTAAAGAGAAGGTTGATGATCTACCACCTTCCTCGGTACAACCCTCTCCCACGACTCCACCTAACAACGGTCCTCTTCATCTCGAATGACCAAGCCTCGACACAATTCTGTGACCCCCCCCAAAGGGCATCGTTCAAAAATTGACTTTCAATCCTCATGCTCGTGCGGCCCATAACTACAACATTGTTGAAGATCTGGCCCAAGCACCTTCTACGATGTCAGCCCTTGAAGTCCTTTAAAATTGTCCCGCACAACGGAAGGCACTGTTGAAAGCTATTGGTGGAATCGATCCGACGGATACGAATTTAATAATCTTTGACTTGGAAGATCACATTCCAAGGTTACCTCCTCAACTTGCATTCTAGATCCATGTGATTGTCTTTGACAACAACATTTGCCAAACCGTTATCAATGAGGGTGCCTCGACATGTGTTATGTCTCTCTCTTGTTGGAAAGCTATTGGCTCTCCTTCTTTGAATGAATCCCAGAACACTCTTAAAGCCTTCAATGGCTCTGATTTTAAGCCCTACGATGTCCTTCCTTTGTTTCCCATCACGTTAGAAGGCAAGATAGTCCAAGTCGAAGTGGAATTCTTTGACGCTCCCCTTGATTATAATCTTCTGCTTGGCCACAGCTAGATCGATTCCATGTGTGTAGTTGTGTCAACCCTTTTCCCTGTGGTAAGTTTCCCACATCAGGGTAAGGTTGTCACCATCGACCAACTAGCCTTCTTTAATTCGGATACCCATACTGGCAATGTACTGTTCATCGCTAAAACCCCACTGGGTTATGAGAACGTCGGTGTAGGCCTTCTAAAAGACTCTTCGCTAATGGGTACTTTCCCCATTCCACCGCCCGATGTTCCACGCTCATTTGTTGCTTCCATCAACATGATCTCCACCTTGCCTCATGAACTTCCTACGTCTCATGACCCCTGGATAGTACTTGACCCTGGATATCATCTTCGTTACGATGACAAAATGTCGTTAAGTTCGTTCGAATCCGCCTATCAGGCCATTCAATCGGCAACTCCTTCTACACCCTCTCTTGATGCGTTGTCTCCCGATCCTTTTCGTTTCATTTTTCCCAAAGACAAGATGATCATGTCTATCATGGAGGACACCCCTTAGGAAAATGGGCATCATCATTCCATCCTCTTTTTGGAACAACATACTCTTGAGAACTACCAACAGATCTCAACCCCGTCGACCGTTGTCGTCATCTCGATCGTTCCTGAGTCTACACACGATGTGTTTTCCGAAGGGAACTTAAGAAATATCTCGCCCACTATTCCCCTTGACATATCTATCCAACCTGGGATTGTAAAAAATGTCCATATCGGAGCTTCATGTTCTTCAGATGAAGTCATCACTTACACGTCCCTTTTCAAAGAGTTTCATGATATCTTCGCATGGAGCTACGAAGAAATGTCGAGTATCGACCCTGAGATTGTGATACATGAGATAAAGACATACCCCGACGCTAAACCCGTCCGGCAACGCCTTCATCCAATTCACCCACGTAAAGCGGCTGCTATCAAGCTCGAAGTCAAGAAACTTATTAAAGCCGACTTTATTTATCCAGTGGCTCTCACAGACTGGGTTTCCAATCTTGTCCCGATTGACAAGAAACAAGGCACAATTCGTGTATGTGTTGATTATAGGAATATCAACAAAGCTTGTCCCAAAGACAACCTTCCTACCCCCTTCGTCGATTAGATTGTCGATGATTGTGCCGGAAGTGAAATATTCTCTCTCATGGATGGTTTCTCTGGGTATAATCAAATAAACATTGTTCCCGAGGATCAACATAAGACTACTTTTAATTGTCCTTGGGGTACTTTTGCCTATCAGAAACTTTATTTTGGTCTTAAGAACGCTGGTGAAACTTTTCAACGCGCTATGTCTTATGCTTTCCATGATATCAAGCACATCATTCAACCATATTTGGACGATTTACCTACTCACTAAATGCGCTGAGTTGATCACCCAAAACACCTCTGAGCCATTTTTGTTCGCTGTCGATTCTACCGTATACGTTTGAATCCTCATAAGTGCGTTTTCTGCATGGAATCTGGCTGCCTTCTAGGTTTTATCGTGTGCGTCAAGGGATCCGGGTGGATCCTTTAAAGGTTGAGGTGATCCTTAATCTCCCTCCTCCTTCTACTCTTCGCTAGTTGCAAAGTTTGCAGGGGAAAGCAAACTTTCTTCATCGTTTTATCCCAAATTACGTCGAGATAACTCGTGGATTTACGCGACTCCTCAAAAAGGGTTCAGAGTTCATCTGGGATTCCATTACCAATAATTCTTTTGATGCTTTGAAGTTTTCCCTAACGCGTGCCCCGCTTCTCTTTCCCCCCGATTACAGTCACGATTATTTCCTCTACCTTGCTTCCTCAGATTACACCATTGGTATGGTTCTTGTCCAAGAGGATGATGCTAATGACGAACATGTTATTTACTACTTGAGTCGAAGTCTAACGCTTACTGAAATCAAGTATTTACATGTCAAAAAATTGGCCTTGGTTGTCGTTCAAGCCGTCCAACGCTTCCGACACTATATCCTATCGCGCAAGACTACTGTGATTTCTCATTGCAACCCTATGCAACACATTCTGACATGTCAATTTCTAGGGGGAAAATACTCCAAATGGATTGTAATTCTCCAGGAGTTTGACTTGGAATTCAAACATGCCAAGTCCAAGAAGTCCTTAGTTTTTGTTGAGTTGATATGTGACTTTCCCCATTCTGTAATAGAAACAATAGCAGCGGATTCATTACCCGATGAATCTCTTTTCCTTATCAGTACTGATGATCTTTGGTATGGGGATATCATTATATATCTCCAAACCCAGAATTTCCAGCCAACTTTGTCTAGTACTGACCGACGTCACACACGCTATCAAGATCGTCAATACATTATCTTTGGGGATACTCTTTATCGTCAGGGGATTGACTTTGTTTTTCGACGTTGCCTAATGTTCGACGAAGCCGAGAAATCTCTGAATGACTACCATTCTAGAGCATGTGGTGGTCATATGTTTGGGTATGCTACGGCCCATAACATCTTACGAGCAGGGTATTTTTGGCCTTCTTTGTTTAACGACTGCATAATCACCATTCAAAAATGCCATGCTTGCCAGACCTATAATTAGAAAATACAGTCACATCCTAATCCTCTTCACCCTGTGGTCTCCATTGATCCCTTTGTGAAATGGGGCATCGATTTCATGACATGTCACCCTCACTTGGCCGGGGGGCATGGTTACATCATTGTAGCCGTTAGTTACTTTATGAAATGGGCCGAGGCAATGTTGACATTTGAAAACACTAGAAAGACCGCAACATTATTCATTTTTAATCATGTCATAGCTCGTTTTGGTGTTCCCCAAGATATCGTCACTAATCATGGTAGCCACTTCAGAAACTTCATGATGTCTGAACTTATTGAAAAGTTGGGTCTTCTCCATGATAACTCAATGCCCTATTACCCACAAGCCAACGGCCAGGTTGAAGCAATTAACAAATTTCTCATAACTATGCTCCGACGAATGATAGGGATTCACAAAAAAAGTTGGCACACAATGTTGTTTTTGGCATTGTGGGATTATCGAGCATCCATCAAGTCTTCTACTGGGTTTACACCTTTCCGGTTAGTCTATGGTGTGGAAGCCATTCTCCCAATTGAATGCGAGATACCCTCTTTAAAACTAGTCGTTGAACTCCTAACAAACACTTCTGCTGAAGAAGAATGTCTATTGTATCTTATGTGATTAGACGAAACTCGACGCGATGCTACCCTATTTATAGAAGCTCAGAAGAAACGTGTCAAGGCCCAATACGACAAACATGTCAAGCCTCACATTTTCTCCGAAGGAGATCTTGTTCTCCTCTATGATCAAGATCGAGATATGCTAGGAGATGGAAAATTCGAAGCCATGTGGCGAGGTCCTTATATCGTTCGACGAGTTTTGGAAAAAGGAGCTTATGAGTTAGTAGGTTACGATGGTATCCCTTTGAGTGAACCCAGGAATGGGTTGTACTTGAAGAAGTACTATGCATAAAATCATATGTGCATGAGTACTTGTATTTTTATTGTATCATACTGCTTGTGTGTTACTGTAGCTTGCTTTTGTCATTATCTGGTCTCTGCCCTTATGTGATGTTGTGTTTGATTTCCAGATGTCGGAGTCTTCGCTACCCTATATTGGCTTCGCTGATGGCGCTAGCCGTAGTACTCAGAACCTTGATTCTGCTGCATGGGCAATTTACGCCCCTACAAACGAACTTGTCTCCTTACAAGGTGTGTGCCTTGGTCGTGTGACCAACAACATTGCAGAGTATAGCGCCGTTATTGAATTATTGGTTGATTCTATCTCGCTCAGAATCCGTCATTTGGTTGTGTGACTCGATTCGTAGCTTGTAGTACTACAATTAAGTAATGTATATACTATTCGAAGTCCTACTTTGTTACAGGTGTATTTGTGAATTCGCCTCTTGGAATGTTATTTTGATTACATTGAATATCAACATATTCCTAGATGTCTAAATACATTAACTGATGCATTGACTAACTATGTATTACACAGACATTTGGATCATTTATAAATCAATCACATCAATTTTCACACAATACATGATAAATCAGTAGAAGCTGTCTGTATATATAACGATCAAATAAGTTTTTTACAAAAAGTTTTGTCCAAAGACCAAAATGTCAAAATTTGAAGCTCATAGCTTCTATAAAGTGACGTCAAGGATGACGTTCACGGTAACACATGACTACCCGGGCAACTCTATGGAGCAGTCGACTCATGGACTCTGATTCTCCTACTATATGACGTTGATCGCGTCGTGGAACCTCTCCAAGAGGCATGTCTGGTATATCTGCTGTCAAACCCTCTAGGTTTTGTTCCACTGCTTGGTAATCCCCAGCTTCCCATTGTGGCACTGGTGCTACCTCTCCTCGCCACTGAATGGGAGAAGTACCAAGAGGTCGGTAAGGGCCAACATCTGTGTCATCAACAATGAATTTTGTATTTAGTCTTTGGATGAACATATAAAAGAAAAAACATTTGAATATGATAAAATTAACAAAAACATTTAAAAAGAAAAAAAATATGTACTTCTTACCAAGTTCCCCCCACTGAGCATCCTCTGGTAGTGCTAAGTCTAGATCTCCTCGAAAATCCAACCCGACATAAGCATAATCGTCAACCATCAACATCTGTGGTTGAAGGAAGTCAAAGAAGGTATCATCATACTTGATGATCGGTCTAGCTACGTGCTAGGCCATGAGCTAACACCATCTCAACATTCTTGGATCCCTAGGAGCGGGTAAATTACACTCAACCTGCAGTCTCAGTAATGGAACCCTCTCGAGAAAGAAGGACACTAATAAAGATCCATACCCGAATTGCTTTAGGTTGCCTCCACTGCATTTGGTCAACTGTCTTTTTATACTACGAAGCACAGCATCTGCCCAGTTAAAAACCCGAGGTTCAGTACACTCAATAGCATACTAGAAGTAACTCTGCAGCGCCATGTGAGGAGCGGAGCTCCCAACCATCCGAGCTATGGTGAATAAGATAGTATGGAGGGTCAAATATCGTACCCCCTAAATAGATACTTTTCCTTTCTTCCTCTCTGCCTCGGGAACACAGTGTAAACAACAATACTCACTCATGGGCAGCTGTTTATGGATAAATCCGTAAGTGCGGACACAAACCGATCTCCCTAGATCCACCTGGATCTAGAACAAAACAGGACAGAATAGGACGCTTTCCTTAAGTTTTAAATATTGAATTTACTAAGAGGCAAGAATAAGTAACAT